>JABXJD010000386.1:272500-387500 GCA_013375575.1 Percina caprodes
GAATTGGGAACGTCTGGAGGAGGCCCCTGTCCGACGGACTTTCAACTCACACCTCCGGCGGAGCTTTTCGGGCATCCCTGTGGAGGCTGGGGGCATTGAACCTGAGTGGACAATGTTCAAAGTTTCCATTGCTGAAGCTGCGGCGGCGAGCTGTGGTCATAGGGTCTTAGGTGCCTCAAGGGGCGGTAACCCACGAACACCCTGGTGGACACCGGTGGTCAGGGAAGCCGTCTGAAGAAGTAGTCTTTCCGGGATATGTTATCCCGGAGGACTCCGGAGGCAGTTGCAGGGTACCGACGGGCCCGAAGGGCTGCAGCCTCTGCCGTGACAGAGGCAAAGCAGCGGGTGTGGGAGAAGTTCGGAGAAGACATGGAGAAGGACTTTCGGTCGGCACCAAGGTGCTTCTGGAAAACCGTTCGCCACCTTAGGAGGGGGAAGCGAGGAATCATCCAAGCTGTATACAGTAAGGATGGGACGTTGTTGACCTCAACTGGGGAGGTAATAGAGCGGTGGAAGGAGCACTTTGAGGAACTCCTAAATCCAGCCGACACGCCCTCTGTGGTAGAGGCAGAGCTAGAGGATGATGGGGATTGTCGTCAATTTCCCTGGTGGAAGTCGCTGAGGTAGTCAAACAACTCCACAGCGGCAAAGCCCCAGGGATTGATGAGATCCGTCCAGAAATGCTGAAAGCTCTGGGTGTGGAGGATGTCTTGGTTGACACGCCTCTTCAACATTGCGTGGAAGTCTGGGACGGTGCCTAAGGAGTGGCAGACTGGGGTGGTGGTTCCCCTATTCAAAAGGGGGACCAGAGGGTGTGTGCCAATTACAGGGTATCACACTTCTCAGCCTCCTGGTAAAGTCTACTCCAAGGTGCTGGAAAGGAGGGTTCGGCCGATAGTCGAACCTCGGATTGAAGAGGAACAATGTGGATTCCGTCCTGGCCGTGGAACAACGGATCAGATCTTCACTCTCGCAAGGATCTTGGAGGGCCTGGGAGTATGCCCAACCAGTCTACATGTGTTTTGTGGATCTGGAGAAGGCGTATGACCGGGTCCCCGGGAGAAATTGTGGGAGGTGCTGCGGGAGTATGGGGTGAGGGTCCCTTCTCAGGGCCATCCAATCTCTGTATGACCAAAGCGAGAGCTGTGTCCGGGTTCTCGGCAGTAAGTCGGACTCGTTCCAGGTGAGGGTTGGCCTCCGCCAGGGCTGCGCTTTGTCACCAATCCTGTTTGTAATATTTATGGACAGGATATCGAGGCGTAGTCGGGCGGGGAGGGTTGCAGTTCGGTGGGCTCGGGATCTCATCGCTGCTTTTGCAGATGATGTGGTCTTGATGGCGTCATCGGCCTGTGACCTCCAGCACTCACTGGATCGGTTCGCAGCCGAGTGTGAAGCGGCTGGGATGAGGATCAGCACCTCTAAATCTGAGGCCATGGTTCTCAGCAGGAACCCGATGGAGTGCTTTCTTCGGGTAGGGAGTGAGTCCTTACCCCAAGTGAAGGAGTTTAAGTACCTTGGGGTCTTGTTCGCGAGTGAGGGGACCATGGAGCGTGAGATTGGTCGGAGAATCGGAGCAGCTGGTGCGGTATTACATTCAATTTATCGCACCGTTGTAACGAAAAGAGAGCTGAGCCAGAAGGCAAAGCTCTCGATCTACCGGGCAATTTTCGTTCCTACCCTCACCTATGGTCATGAAGGCTGGGTCATGACCGAAAGCACGAGGTCCAGGGTACAAGCGGCCGAAATGGGTTTCCTCAGGAGGGTGGCTGGCGTCTCCCTTAGAGATAGGGTGAGAAGCTCAGTCATCCGAGAGGAGCTCGGAGTAGAGCCGCTGCTCCTTCGCGTCGAAAGGAGCCAGTTGAGGTGGTTCGGGCATCTGGTAAGGATGCCTCCAGGGCGCCTCCCTAGGGAGGTGTTCCAGGCACGTCCAGCTGGGAGGAGGCCTCGGGGAAGACCCAGGACTAGGTGGAGAGATTATATCTCCAACCTGGCCTGGGAATGCCTCGGGATCCCCCAGTCGGAGCTGGTTGATGTGGCTCGGGAAAGGGAAGTTTGGGGTCCCCTACTGGAGCTGCTGCCCCCGCGACCCGATACCGGATAAGCGGATGAAGATGGATGGATGGATGGATGGATGTTCCCTTTATCCTCATTTGATTTTGGCAGAGTTGCCAGTTCCATTTCCCGTCACCTTCCTCTTTCTTTGTGTTGGCGTTCTAACCTCCAGGGGATTTATGAGGACCATGGTTAGGCCGAGGAAAAGATCATTGGTGGGGTACTTCTTCAACCACTGCTCTAGTTCAATCAGGCCCTTTCAATTGATTCAGTTCACTAAGGCTCTCTTAAACTTGAATTATTTTCCATTCAGCTCTGATTTAATCCATTTTCCTTCTCTCCAGTCATGGACCTCATAGAGCCCATCCTGTCCGTCGCCTCACAGATCTACGCCCTGGTTGAGAAAGTGAAGGCCAATAAAAAGCAGTGCTACCGTGTTTGTGACCGGGTCAGAGCCCTGGAGTACGTGGTGAATGCCATCAGAAAGCAGATAAAGGGACAATCCTCCGCCAATGTAGAAAAACCCCTCCATGAACTCTCCATTACTCTGGATTCAGCAAAGGAGCTCATCGGGAAATTCATTTCTTCCTCCTGGACCAAACGCGTCCTGAACTCCGGCAACTACCAAGACGAGTTCCAGAGTTTGAACGATCGCCTCAATGATGCCTTCCAGGCCCTGGTTTTAAATCAGGGCGTGGATCTGGAGGACAAGGTGTTAATGGTGTTCAACCAGATTACCAGAGACAAAGAAGACCAGATGGACAGGAAGGAGGACAACGCCGAGCTGGAGAGATGTGAGAGAAACTAATGTTGACTCTGACTTTGTGGAGTGTGTTAAGTAAAGATAGGAACTCACTGAGCTTAAGATTGATCATATTTTAATCTTTAAATGTTTTATGTCTACAGGAGTGTACATCAAGAGCATCAGGATAAGTGATGTGTAGGCGGTCCATGGGCATGCTCCCTTTACAGCAGCTTTATGCACTATTTTTTAAGCCGTTTGATAATAAAATGCTTAGAAATCTGTACATTATGGTAATTGCAGAGGAAAAGAATAATCCTGTAGAACCTGGTAGCACTTTAAAATAAGGTACGGAAAAAAGTAGGTAGTTAATGAATAACGAATGAGCAATGAATGAGTAATGAATGGTTAGTTAATGAGTAGTTACATCAGTAACTAATCATTAGTGCCTGATTCCGTCATTCAGTAACTAATCATTAACTAACCAGTAGTTCCTCATTCGTTACTCAGTCATTTAACAGTAACTACCAGTCTGTTTAACAGTAACCAATCATTAGTGTTTGAATCAGTCAATCATTAACTAATCATTAACTAACCATTCATTACTCATTAACTACCTACTTTTTTGTGTACCTTATTGTAAAGTGTGACCCTACATCTTCCTTTGGATCTAACGGTTCTCCAGCTGTCCTCATCATTCTGAAACCATGACTATTTTCTACTTCCACCACCTAAAAAGGTGCAACATGTGTCCTATGTTTCTATTTTTGCGTTACAAAACATAGGTAGGGTATGAATTTGGTGTAAACAGCATCACTAAAGTTAAAACCTTTCTTTAGTAGAGATGTCACACAATGAACGGAAATATTTCCTCAGTAACAGAACGTTTCCTCCATTGATTTGCCGGTCCAGTCAGAGAGACTGAGGTGAAATGACACAAAGTTGAAGTTATTGTAGAAACCCAAAAGTTTCAGGGCTTTTGAGAAAACAGTCTGGGCTGGAGCCCCAGAAGTCGGCCATTATAAATGCAGATACCGATAGATCGGGAAATGCCTAATATCCGATATATCGGTCGGCACTAATAAATATGCAAAGGGCACAATAAACTGGCATCCCTGTGTAGAATAATTATCTGTGCTTGTGTGTTCCTCAGTGCTCAGGGAGCATCATAAGGAGATGCAGGAGAAACTAGAAGCCATGCAAAAGGACTATGAATCCTTTAGTGTCAAGATGGATAAGGTTCTGTCGATCTGTGAGTACAACAAAACACTTCAGTATAGGTTGGAAAGTCCTATCATAAAGCTTGATTGTGTCCAGCCAGATGTCTGAGATGACTACTCTGTGTGTTTTCTTTTCTGCCTTGTAGTCCCGTGTTACTTTCACTAACCATTACCTCGTTGTTTGCCAAAACAAATAAGAAGTAATCTTTTGTCTTATTTTTCGCCATTGCTGCTCTTCCTCTGTAGTTTATTCTGCAACTTAACCCTCATGTTGTCCTTGGTTCAAATTGACCCGTTTTCCTATATCAATGTTCTTTAATTCTCCAAAATAACATGATTTCACCCATCCCCCCCGACCTCCTCAGTTACTTTCCTAAGCTATATGGAGAACCGCCTGTTCCGCTGCAGCCATGTGGTCAATGAAAGAGATATTAAAGAGAAACTGATGTGTCACATGGCCAAAATAACTTGTGACCATGTGTTTTAACAGTGGAGAAGAAAAGCATAACTAAGGTAGACATCCGAATGATCAAACCAGAAGAGCTGAGCTACACTGATTTCCCCAAAGAGCCCTTCATAAAAACAGAAACATCAGAGGTGTACAAAGGAATGTACCTTAACTTCCCGGTGGCCATCAAGAGATACACTGAGACTCTGAATACCAGCCCAAGGTCTGTATCACATTTCAGGACAATACTGAATTTGATTGGAAATGTATACTCATGGGAGTATACATTTGTAGTGTTTTATTACCATTATTTCTGGCTGCATAACGATTAAAGTCTGGATTTGTTACATCTGAAGTCCCCATTAGTTGTTCTGTTGGACGCTTTCATTCATATCAACTGACTTAAAAGACTATATTGAAAAAGGATCCTTTTATTCTTCCTTTCTTCTCCTGTTAAAGCTGTTAGCTGTTAGCGAAATAAGGAGTAGTCTGAAGGTGCAGGTTGGGGTTGTAATGAACAATCGCAATAACTATCGCCGTGCTTCACATACATGCACAAAACATATGAATAAAAAGTCAAGGTCATATAATGCTTTGAAGGTAATCAAAATGATCTTATACTGTTTTCTGAATTTTACCATAAGCCAATGAAGGGATGCAAGGATAGGTGTGATATGAGGTTAATAGTTGTAGAGCAGCTTGACTGAGGCGTGAGTAGAGGGAGTTACAGTAATCAATACGAGAGGAAATGAATGTTTGGATCTATTGTTCTAGATCTGAAGGTGATAACATACAACAAATGTTTGCAATGTTTCGTAAGGGAAGAAAACTAGACTGTATGAGCTCAGTAACCTGATGGTCAAAAGCTTGTATATGAGTATGTGACGTACTGTTGTCAACATAAACATTGTCTCTATATGTAGCAATGTGGAGAAGATTTTCAATAAGGAGGTTGAAACCATGAAGCAGTTTGAGTCGCCCAACATCCTGCGAATGTTTGGCATCAGTCTGGACAAGGAGGGTGAGTCAGCTGTAGAAGGACAGGGCATTAGCATATTTGGTGCATTGCACCTTTTAAAATGACAGTAATGTGATGTGTTCGTGTGACTTCCTGTAGGACCCAACCCTCAGTTCCTCGTCATCATGGAGTACTGTGAGATGGGAAATCTCCGTCAGGTTCTGGACAATAAAAACCTCGAACTTTCCTGGACCACGAAAGCTCGTATGTGTCGGGACGCAGCGCGAGGACTCTACCGGTACAGTCCTCTACAGTCATTAATAATATGTTCGGTTTATTTAAACAAGGGGAAATATGAAAACTAATTTATTTGAGCAAGTGAGAGTTAAAAAGTAAAGACAAAAGAAAACATTTTGCCTTGGTTATACGCCTGTGTGACACAGACGGCACACAATCTACGAGCATGGACAAATACCTTTATGCTAAACACGCTGTTCAAGGCTGGATTCTCCAAAACACCAGGGCATGCATTCCTGTGGTGTTTGAAGAAGCCAGGGCTGTAGTACTCAAGTCTGGACTGAAGGTGCTTTTTTATCGTCTCCAACTCGTCTTGGACTCATTGGTATTTGCACTCAGGCTTGTCTGGTAGTGTTAGAGTGGGCACTGTTAGAATTATCAAACTAACGTCGTGTTCTGTTGGATCTCTGAGGAAGGAGGCTCGAGGGTCGAATTGAGAATCAAGAAAAAAGGTTTAATGCAACAGAATGATGAAGTTGATGAGACAAAGACAAAGACAAAGACAAATACAAATACAAATACAAATACAAACACAAACACTGCAGCTGACAGCGGACAGAACAAAAGGCTCTGTCGTGTAAATGTGAAACTGTAACATCAATACAGTTGAATCAGCATTGTATTGTCTTAGCCTAGACTAAGACCCCAGGGGACAGGAGACAGCAGGCCCCCTCCTGGTGTTGTAGCAGGGTGCTCCTTTCCATATGTTAAATGCCAGACTTGACCTCATCAATTCTTTACAATCAGTGGTAATGAGGGGGGGAGGTGAGGGACAGACATATGCATATTACACTATTCTGGCTCTATCATACATTCATTGTTTTCACAACATTGTTTATAACATTTTATATATCAACAGCACCCACATACAGTATATAGAGGTTTAACTCCTCGACTCAGTGGCCACGGGTTCAACTCTTGCCTGCCGCCCTTTGCTGCATGCCATTCCCCCCTCTCTCTCCCCTTTCAAGTCTAATATGTCCTATTCTAATAAAGGCCTAACAATTCCCTAGAAAATAATCTTAAAAGAAAAGAAAACCGGAATTGCTTTAAATTTAACGTCCATCTAGAACAGGCATTAACATTGGTTGCGTCGTAATATACCTCATCACCAGGCATCAATCCTTTTTGCCACAGACACAATGTTGGCGAGCACTTTGTATCAGAGATATATGTACCTTGGTCTTTTAGTGGGCAGAAAGTGCATAAAGGGCTGTTAATTACTTTAATGTGATGAATTTTCACACAGGTGAGATATGTCCTATGAATGAAATTGTAGTGAATCCGCTGATGGTCTGGATTGCGTGACACATCTGGACTGTTAGACCATACATCATGCCAGTTAAAATAGTTGCACAGGTCGGGCCAGATATTACTAAAAACTGATAAGAGCCTCGATAGTTTTGACTACTCCTGTAGTAGTAGAAGTATTGTGTCGCATGAAATGGAAATACTGTACTTGAGTAAAGTACCTTAAAATTGAACGTAACACTTGCATGTTGTGTAATCTCACTTTTTAAAGTGAAAGATAACCTTTAAAATTCTATCATGATGATTATGTCTATCGTCTCTTAGGCTGCACCAATCTGAGGAACAATCTAAGGTTCATGGATCCATCAACAGCAGCAAGTTCCTGGTGTCTGAAGGCTACATAGTCAAGGTACTGTGGCCAATGCATGCTGGGATTGCTGACATTCCACTGAGGGCAGGGTTTAATGCATTGGGAGGGGGGGAATTAACATTTTTGTTGTTTTCAGCTGGGGGGCTTTGAGCTGGCAAAAACTGAGACATCACTGAGAAAGACAACAAAGGCAAACGCGCTCGGGTCTCTGGCCTACTCCTCTCCGCAGATGCTCCTCGACATCAACCACAAGTACAGCAAAGAGTGCGAGATTTACAGGTCAGATACAAACCAGGATTTTGTCACCAACAGCTTCCTTAAAGTTCAATTACAGTTCCATTTTATCTATATATAGTAGTATATATAGTAATATACTGTATATAGTCTATATATTCACGACCTTCCCCTTCTGACATTGCTCTGGTGCCGCCGGAAATTCCGCGTTATGTCCTTCTTTTCGGCTGGATATTTGACACCTTTCTCTTTTTGTGTTGGGGTTCTAACCTCCGGAGGATTTCTGAGGACTATGGGTAACTGCTCCTCAGGTCTCTGCAGGGTAAATCCAGACAGCTAGCTAGGCTATCTGTCCAGTTTGAATTTTCTGTTGCACGGCTAAAACAAGCTTTGAACGTACACATGTTCCACCAAAACAAGTTGCTTCCCGAGGCTATATTGCAGAGGCACCGTGGCTCCGTCCGGCGCTTAGCCCCGCCCCAAAACGATTGTGATTAGTTTAAAGAAGTGCCGATAAACCAGAGCACCTTATTCCCCCATCCCAGAATGCTGTGTGGACTAGCCAGACCCTCCTCCACAGTAATGTGAAAGAGGGTCAACAATCAAAAACCTGAGCCAGACGGCCTGACTACAATGCTGAAAACAACCAAAACTGGGTTTTTCTTATGTTCCTCCATAGAGCTCAACAGTCCCGCCCCTCCTCCGAGAGATCTTGGGTTCCCAAAATAAATTGACGTCTAGACAAATCCTAAATAGTTTTAGAACATGCCCCAGGCTAACCAGCTAGCATGTGACTCATAAACATACAACATATCATTTCAGTGAAAAAATGAATAGAAAATCCCAAAAAAGGTCAAAGGTGTGTACTGTGTACATATTGTCATATTCGAGCGAAGGAACTACTCATCCCATAAACCACCGCGCGGCACTGAATAAAGGAAGCTAAGGTTTGTTTAGCTAACAGTTCATTTGGCTAACTACTAGCTGAGACAACTTTAAAAGATTCAAAATAAAGCCTGAAAATAACCGTTAACATTTATAACCGCTGTTACGTGAGCTGTAGCCTGCTTTTCCCAGTGTTTAGTTTGAGTTAACATTATTTAAGACTGAATTAAGCTTTCAGCTAGTGGTTAGCCAAATTAACTGTTAGCTAAACTAACGTTAGCTTCCCGGCGGAGGCTAACGGCAGAAGCGTAGGAACAGATTGTGATTCATCGGAAATCCTTGTCAAACAGGATTGTCATCTTGCGCATGCGCACAGATCGGGTACCAACAGGTCCCCCTTCTCACAAGCATGAGTTCCACCGATCAGAGGCATCACTGTGGGATTGTTCAGGATTGTGGGTAATGAAGTACTTATCCAAGACATTGCAAATAAAAGATACTTATCTCAAAATAAGGTTGGTGCCCCATTAACTTTTGGCATATGTATGAGCATATACAATCGCTTGGTCAAGTCTACCATCGACGGTTACGATTCTATGGCTTATACTCCAATTGTCAATGGAGAAATTGTATTTTTACTTCTGGAACTGGACTGTTGAGCTCTATTAATGATGAGTTAAAGGCTGCTCTGGCATTTCGGAGGGCCTTCCTATACGCTTGAAGACTGTCTTGCTAGTCTAGATTCTTCCACATGGTGAAACGCCATTTATTATCAAGTTTTCACAAGTTTTCTTTTAAATTACAGCTTTGGGAGTTACGCCAAGGAGCTAACTTCCTTTGTCTTGTCATCTTGTGTTTGTTTTGTTAAAATGATCAATTGGGAAAGGGACTAAAGTTAACATAGGAGGCATCTGGTATATTGAGGTCCTCTAACTTGCAAATGTTGTCTTTCAGCTTTGGAATCGTCCTGTGGGAAGTTGCGACCCGTAGCAGACCTTATGAAGGTGTGTACCTGCAGAACACATTGATCAACATCCAACCCTACACTTCCTGTATTTTAGCATCAACAACTCGTCACCTTTAGGTTTGTTATTTGATTTGGATTTATGACAAAAGGACCCCGTTGCTGACCATAGTACTTAATGCCGTACTTGTGTGCTGGAATAGAATAGAAGTATGAATGGAGTATGTGGAGTATGTTTTGTGTTGATCTATCTATGTACCCACCCTTTGTGTTAAAGCCAATGACAAAAAATACAGTAGCACGCCAGAGTTGTACTTTTAAAGGGATCTGAATTCAAAATGTTTGGCTACTTAAATAAAAGGTATAGAAGTATTATCAGTATCAAGTTTTAAAAGTAAAGGAACTCATGCAGGGTGTATTCTTTCACAGTGTTGTATATATGTAGGGTATTATATGACGTGTAGTGCTTTTAATCACTAATGAACACATGCTAGAGCATTGTAATGTTTTTAGACGTGCAACACCATGACTAAAACACAGAGCTTCCAAGCAGGACGTTCCTCTCCCGGGATTGCTCGGTGCCGCCAGAACATCCGTCAGATGTCTTTCCGTTACCTTCTGCTTTCTTTGTGCTGTAATTGTGACTATGGTTACCTGGTCCTCAGATCTCTGCAGGGCAAATCCAGACAGCTAGCTAGACTATCTGTCCAATCTGAGGACTATGGTTACCTGGTCCTCAGATCTCTACAGGGCAAATCCAGACAGCTAGCTAGACTATCTGTCCAATCTGAGGACTATGGTTACCTGGTCCTCAGATCTCTGCAGGGTAAATCCAGACAGCTAGCTAGACTATCTGTCCAATCTGAGGACTATGGTTACCTGGTCCTCAGGTCTCTGCAGGGTAAATCCAGACAGCTAGCTAGACTATCTGCCCAAGAGTTTTCTGTTGCACGACTAAAACTACTTTTGAACGTACACATGTTCCATCAAAACAAGTTCCTTCCCGAGGCTAATTTGCAGCAGCACCGGGACTCCGTCCGGCGTTTAGCACCGCCAAAGACGATTGTGATTGGTTTAAAGAAAATCCAATAAAGTAGAGCACGTTTTTCTCCCATCCCAGAATGCCGTGTGGTCTAGCCAGACCCTCTTCCTCAGCGCTGTGGAGGATGGTCTGGCAATGCGAGACTATAGAGTCTCCAAAGTTATTTGGTAAGGGAAAACTCTCGAGCAACACAACTGATTTCACTAACGTGGAGAAGGTTAGCCTGCATCCTCTGGGAAACATAAATGTCCCAACAAAATAGCAATCCATCCTACAGGTGTTGAGCTCTTTCTGTAGCCATGCCAACCCCAACCCATCCCTACTAAACTATAGAATCATTGGTTTCTTCTTTCATCTTTAATGTGTTCTTACGTTTCTCCCAGGTTGGTCAGATAAGGACATCCTTGAGAAAGTGGGAAAACAGAAATACCGGCAGCCGCTCCCTCCTGACTGTCCTAAACTGCTGGGGGATGTGATCAACGCCTGTCGGGCCGAGGATTGCTTCCTGAGACCGTCCGCTGGAGGTAACCTACCATCCCTGCCATCACCATACACACTGTTACCTTTAGACCAGGGGCGGAGTCAGACATTTGACACAATCAGGGCTCAGCCCAAATCTAGGGGGGTGTCCGGGGGCATGCTCCATTTACAGCAGCTATATGCACTATTTATTAAGCTGTTTTATAATGCCTAGAAATCTGTAGATCAGGATTCTTCAACGTTTTTTAAGCCAAGGACCTCTTAATTGAGAGAGACCCCATACTAAATATGTTGTATAATATTAAATTGCGTAATCTTTGTATTTTGCAATGCTAAAATGACAATTTCGCAGATGTTTCTGTGTTTTAAAAAAGGATCTTACTCTTCAACAGAAAGGCCCCTTATGACATCATAAGGGGCAAGATTCCAGATCGGCCCATCCGAGCTTTCATTTTTTGAAAGTTAGAGCAGGATACCCAGGGCTCGGTTTACACCTATCGCCATTTCTAGTCACTGGGGGGCCATAGGGAGGCTGGGGGGGGAACTCATATTAATGTTAAAAAACCTCATTAAGTGACATTTTCATGCCGTGGGACCTTTTACTACTGGACCAATGTCAAAGATTGTTGTTCCCATCAGTCACTTAGACACAAAAACAAAGGAAAAGAGGGTCCAGGTTGAAAAAAACTGTAGTTACTCATTAACATTATTTTAATTATGTAGGAAATTGTGAAAAAAATTGACTTTGCAACTAAAACTATAATAATAATAATTTAACCAAAACCGTAAATTTCTTTCTTTTCTACAGAGCTGGTGGATAAACTGCAAACTGCGTTGGGAAAGATAGAGAAGTGATGAAATGCTTCATCCCTCGGTCTCTCCGTCAGCAGTACTCAGGGTTTCTGGTCACGCACCCCCTCAGGAGAAGACATAAGATAGGACATAAGATAATTTCATTGTAATTGCATGATGGATACAATGAGATTCAGGTTCAGGTATTCAGGTATTCAAAAAATAGCCGTCTTGCAAATCACATTCACCATTGTCAACATATGCATAAGTTAAAATATTAAAAGAGGTGTGTGTTGCGTTATTGTTAAGCCATAGTCAGACTGTAACTTGATTAAAATGTCTGTATAATCCACAAAACAAGTCTACAACACACTAAAAGCCATACTTTTTCCCCAGTTTACTGTGACTCTTAGGTGTGTGTGTGTGTGTGTGTGTGTGTGTCTTTGAAATAGCTCATTAACCGCTCATCCAATGTACTTCACACTTGGTTTCCTAGGTACTCAATGAACTTGGGGTTTGGATTTTGGTTTGGACAGCATTGGATGGTGGATATTAAAAGCCGAACAAGCAAAAAAACCTGCGGACGCATCACGCGCGGGCGGATAGCTGACGGGAACATCGCAAACTGTTAAAAAGGCGCTCCCATAACGCTGGCTTCTCCGTATCAACCCTTCATAATAAAAGTCCAGCTTAAATTCACTCAGAGTGTTTCACTAAGAGGAAACTCAATAAAAAGCCATTTTGCCAAAACTCAATATAAAGGCAAGGCAGCTTTATTTGTATAATACATTTCAGCAACAGGGTAATTCAAAGTGCTTAACAATTCAAAGTGCTTAACAATTCAAAGTGCTTAACAATTCAAAGTGCTTAACAATTCAAAGTGCTTTCCACAAAAACAGTTAAAATGAAAACAGATAAAACACAGCTTTTTTGTATAGCACATTTTGTCTACAGATAGATATTGTTGTGTTGAGTTTTTTATTTTTTAGATATTGTTGTCCCACATCAATATAACAAAATAAAATGAATAAATACACTAAGAAGCCATCGTGACGTCTGAAGTCAAACAAATGAAACCAAAAGTAGATTTGGCGACCTGGGCCATGTAAAAGAAAAGCATCGCAATTCATTTTTTATCCTAACTGGTTGTAATCTTTCTAGATATTGTTGTGTTGAGTTGTTTTTTTTAGATATTGCTGTGTTGAGTTTGAATTTTTTAGATATTGCTGTGTTGAGTTTGAATTTTTTAGATATTGCTGTGTTGAGTGTAATGTCTGTAATATAACGACTTAAAGAACTCAGTCAGGAGTCCCTATTGGCTGGCAGTATCTCAGGCGGTCCAGAGTTGGGGCATTAAAACTGGAGGGTCGCTGGTTCAAGTCCCTGTTTGGACCAAAGGACAGAGGGTGGACTGGTAACTGGAGACATACCAGTTCACCTCCTGGGCACTGCGAAGGTGCTCTTAAGCAAGGCACTGAAACCCCCAACAGTCGCAGCCTACTTGCATGTGTAGGACCTGAGCATGTGTGTGTATTTTAGGCCTGTGTGTAGTGTTCCTATGTGTTAACAACAGCGTTGAACACATTGTAATTTCCTTCCTGGGGATCAATAAAAGTATCTATTATCAATATGGCTGTCAATCAATACACATTGTGCTCATGTCTTCATTCAGTGCATCATGTTTTTAGCAAAAATTAGAACCAGCAGTCTCAGACAGGGTACTTCTCCCTCTGTGTCTCTCTGTGTCTGATAATGCCCTCTATGTTGGACTGAACCAGACCTCCATCTCACGTCTTCAGTTGTTCAAAATGCTGCTGCTTGCTTTTTAACAAATACATCTAGACGTGCACACATCACTCCCGTTCTCTACACCCTGCATTGGCTCCCGGTGCGTTTTAGAATAGAGTTTAAGATTTTATTGTTTGTTTTTAAAGCTTTAAATGGTCTCGCCCCAGAGTATCTGTCTGAAATTTTAACTGTACGGGAGAACAACCGGTCATTGCGGTCTTCAAATCAGCTGGTTTTAGAAGTCCAAAGGTCCAGGTATAAACGGTGGGGGGGTCAGGCTTTTGCAGTTGCTGCCCCGAGACTCTGGAACAAGTTACCCCCGATATACGTACGGTTACAGATGTCACTCTCTTCAGGTCCAAGCTCAAAACATATCTGTTCAGTCTGGCTTTTAATACGTAGTAGTGGTGTGACAATTTCATTCTTTTGTTTCTTTGTACTTCTTCTGAATTTACAATTTCTTTGTTCACTCTTTCTATTGTATGTTGTGATTTTACTTATTTTGTTAAGCACTTTGGATACCTGCTGGTAGTTGTAAAGTGCTATATAAATAAATTTTGATTTGATTTGATTTGAGGTGGAACGCTAGCTTTAGTTTGAAAACTGATGGAGTAAGGGAGATGTGTGTGAGCAGACGTAGGAGACTTCCACTTATTCAACGTTTTTATCCCGAAGGAAACTTGATCTGCAGCAGACATCATATCACATCAAGGACCATGACAAACATGACATATTGACAGCTCAACAGCAACAAGAAGATGTATATTGTCTTCTACCTCACTAATTGGGCAATGCTAAAGCCAATATGATTAATAATAAATAATATAATCAGTTATAAATATAATCTTTTAACACGTCCTGTGTGGGAAAACCAGGAAATCTCCAGAAATGTCTGAAATGATGTGTAATCATTCAAAATACACCACCTGTTTGACTAGCATGGATGTAGCCAATGAACCCAATCGAGATGGTTCGAGGAGAGCTGGACCGCAGAGTGAAGGCAAAATGGCCGACAAGTGCTGAGCATCATGGGAACTCCTTCAAGACTGTTGGGAAACCATTTAGACTTAGACTTCTCTTTATTAATCCTTTTGGGCCTTTTGGGATGACTCCCGCAAGGAAATTGAAATTTCCAGCATCCGTTTTAGCAAGAAAAAAAAGACAGTATAAAGATAACAAAAATAACAGTAATAATAATAATAATAATAATAATAATAATAAGAAGAAGAAGAAGAAGAAGAACACTCGTCAAGGAGTTCACCTCCTGGGCACTGCCAAGGTGCTCTTGAGCAAGGCACCAAACCCCCAACCGCACGGGGCGCCTTTCCAGGGGCAGCCCCCCCCCCCACTCTGACATCTCTCCATTAGTGCATGTATAGGACCTGAGCATGTGTGTGTAGTTCAGGCCTGTGTGTAATAACAACAGAGTGTAAATTGTAATTTCCCCTTGTGGGATTAATAAAGTATACATTATTATTATGATTATTAAAAATACATTAATACATTTCAGGTGACGACCTCTTGAAGCTCATCAAGAGAATGCCAAAAGTGAGCAAAGCAGTAATCAGAGCAAAGGGGGTACTTTGCAGAAACTAGAATATAAGACATGTTTTCAGTTATTTCACACTTTTTTGTTAAGTACATAATTCCACATGTGTTCATTCATAGTTTTGATGCCTTCGGTTATAATCTACAATGTCATGAAAATAAAGGAAATGCATAACTTCAAACTTTTGGCCTGTACTGTTTATAACACTGTCACATGATCACCATACACCACCAAAGCAACATCTCGCTGTGTACTGGTGCATATGTGACAAATAAAGCTTCATCTTTTTAATGGTTGTTCATTTAGTATCATATTCTGGAAAAGTTTAGAAAATTATATAATGTCTAAAACAATACATAGAATTATACTGGATTACATTGTTTATTATAAAAATAGAAATATATGTAATATTGTTAATATTTTTATTTTATTGGGGAAGTTTCACATCCATAAATCTAAGTTTTCTAATTCAAAACCCTGTTTTAAATTTTTACAAATTGAATTTAACATTTATCTTGAGTCTCTTAATTTAATAACTAATAAAAAAGCTAGATTCATCCTTGATATATACCCCAATCTAGTTAACTAAGTATTCTTGTTTTCATATTTTATACGTCTTTACAAATCTGTCACATTCCTATATATTTTTTTTTTTTTTTTTTATTTTTTTTATTCTTTTACTTGTCTTTTTACTATTACTACAATATCTATCCCATGCTTTTATCTATCCTGCACTCTATTTATTACTACTGGTTGATTTATTTTGTAATTTATATAAGTTGTAATCTCTTCCCATAAGCCTTTATGTTGAACTGAGATGTCTGATTGTTTGTAATGCACTGTAACTTTTATTCTTGTTTTATCTGTTTTTGTTTTTAACTGTTTCTTCTCTGTTTTATCGGTTTTATTTTCTTTTAACTGTTTTTTAACTGATTTTGTGTAAAGCACTTTGAATTGCCCTGTTGCTGAAATGTGCTCTACAAATAAAGCTGCCTTGCCTTGCCTTGCCTAATGTTATTTGTTACTAAAAAAAAATAATAAAAAAAGACAAATAAAGCTATCTATCTAGCTATCTATCTAATATGGGCTTCCAAAGTCGGTAAAAATCGAAATCGCGTGTGATTCATCTTTTTTTGTTTTCACGTGTGATTCATCTTTGTCAACATACGATCTTTGGCGGTGACGTCGCAGCAGGACAGGACGGGGCGGGCGGCGCGAACTGGCGCCGGGAGATTCGATCCCTGACCGCGGTCCTGGATCCTGGAAGTAACCCGTAAACACCACCCCAACCAGACCCTGTTTGATCCGTGTATTTGCCGTGGAGTCATGTTGTTCCTTTGTGGGGTTCTCCGGAGCGGGACCGGCAGCTGTTGAACCTTCACCTCCATTCAGGTAGCTCGGTGTCTTAACGTTACTTCTCACCGCGCTGTTGCTAACGTTACAACCCGAGTCGATTAGCTAGCTAACTAGCTAGCTAGCCAACTAGCTAACGTTAGTCGCGCTAACGATCTATCAAGCCGACTCGTTTTCTTAAGCATATTTTCAGTAACACAATCGTAGTTAATAGCACCATTAGCTATTCACATTAGCTTTAATAAAAGCGTATTTTAAGGTCTTAAACCCATATTTGTAGCCTCACAACCTCATAAATGCTCGCTAACGTGACCTAAGTTTAGCTCAAGCGTCCGTGGTTACACGGGGATCAGAAACCAACGGATGGTCGAATTATTATTATTTATTCTCTGGTAGTTTATAACGTTGCATAGAAACTAATAAGTTACATCAAAGACAACGTTGACTGTCGTATTAACTGAATACAATAAGCTAATGTTAATGTTACTGCTGGTTTGTTTTTGCTTGGAGGCCGCTGCGACCTCGGGCTCTAGTTGGGTGTTTAGCCGCAGGAAGTAACGCTACCACCTGGCCCCGATGAACGCCATCACAGATGACCGGTCGATTAGTACATTTCAAAGGTAGCTTATTCATTGGACAGTTGACAGAGATAGTTATACTTCTCGGGGCGAATAGCCACTGCTAACTACTGCACTGCAAATCAACATAAGCTAGTTTGTTAGCACAACATGCGTGTTGTGTAACTTTTGGCTTCGTGCAGCTAATGTTAACGTTAGTTTGAGCATAGTTTGGCTCCACTGTGAGAGCATGGTGTAAGGAAAAGCAGACAAGGTGTGCAGATGTTAACCAGGTTATATTTGTCCCAGCTTCATGAGGGTATCTTTAAAAAAAGGAGGCGTGTCTTCAGGATTATACTACGGAGTCAAGTGACCTTAAAGTATGAGCTAAATTATTTGACAGTTAGACTTCATCAGTCCCAAAAGCAGACTTTATCTGCACTTTAGTTTTTGCACCATCAGCTAGTGGAGCAGGGCTGGGTTTGGTGTTTGCCGAAAGGCTATGTGTGGCAAATGTACTAACTTTTTAACAACTGTGTTTCACAAAATGCAAACACACATTTTAAGGTACATTTTATTAGCTAAAATCAATTTTTTCATTCAAAATTATGTCCTCATTGGTGTAAAATTGCCTCTGCCAAGGATCTGACTCATCCTCCTGAGCTAATAATTTCTTATTTCTTGTATTTTTATACATTTTATTTATCGGAACTTTATTTTTATTTGTTTATCAGAACTATATTTTGATGTTCTGTTGTGACAGTAAAACAAATTATCATATTATTTTAGTCTGAACACATAATCATACATAATACATTTTTAAATATATATTGCAACATCGGATGTTTAAATAACAAAATAATAATAATAATGGAGGATCATACTTATGCCGAGCCACAGGAGAAGGAATCCTCGTCGCCAAAAAAGCAAAAATTGGAAGACATGGTGTCATTGCTTCTTGGTAGATAACGGCTGCTGTAGTTGCAACATGCATTTAAAAAACCGTGGGCGCTAGAGTGCACTCTTCGTTTGAATACAAAATACAATACAAAATACAATTCGCTTGACGGGAGAAATTCCTATACAGTGTACCTTTTTAACGTAATACCCTGAGTGTAAAACTCTGTAAATTCTTATAAAAATACATCAAAATACAAACTTTAAAAAGCTCTTGTCTATAGAATGTTTTCAAATGTTATGGCTTGCTAACCAGAGATCCTTGGGTAAGCTGTTCTAAGCCTTGAGGCCCTTCGTGGTCCCTGGTCACAAGATTTAATGAAGCTGCAGCCAGCAAAGCTGCTCCCAAGGACCTCAGGCTAAGAACAGGAACATGTGGGGTGAGAGGTCACTAATTTAGGACGGTGCAAGACAATGGCTGGCTTTATAAGTTCATATTGAAAACTAAGCTGGCAAGAGTTGAAAGTAGCATCTCCCCAGAGCTCTGTCTAAAAGATTAATAGGAATTAGGAGTCAGAGGGGATCATTAACTATCTAACCTGCTGTGCAGATGGAGGCCATGGAGGTAGACTCCCCTGGGCAGCTGCTGGGGGGTGGTGACAGACAGCCAGAGGTTGCAGCTGCAGCAGCGGACGCCAATGCTCCGTACGTCATCTCGGACTCTGGCAGCAGCACCGAGGTGGATGAGGATGAGGATGACAACAACGAAAGAGGGCAGACGGCAGCTCGCTGGCCCCCCAGGCTTCCTGCCACCTGGGCGTTCAGTCAGAGAGCGGTGAGCGGCTCTGCAGCTACGCCTTCTGCCGCTCATGGCGCACCAATCCGGAGGAGACGCAGGTACCCAGAACTAATGCACAGAGAAGCCTTGGTTTAAGGCCTTTTTACACTGGTATATATTATATTTGTGACAGTTTAATATTTGATTAATATTTGCGCCAGCTCATCTACCACGGCCAGTTAGGATGTCGGTGGCACAGATAGACAGACAAAGTGAAGGCAGATGCGGTGTGACCGGACGAGAGGGCAATCGGAGAAGAGGAGAGTTAACGTTTTTTAGGCCTTCATTTGGCAAGACAGCTTAAGACATGGAAGGGGAGAGAGGGTGGAAAATGACATGCAGCAAAGGGCCACAGAATTGAATTGCAGCCGCAGAGGTAAGGACTGAGCCTTTGCATATGGGTGCACGCTCAACCAGCTTAGCTACCCCAGCGCCCCAGAGTCTGCAGCTTAAGCACAACTAAATACTGCAGCTCCTCAAGACCAACATAGTTGTCTGTGTCTTAGTGGCTGCTTTCTAAAGTGTTTAAAGTGCTCATATTATGTTTTTTGGCTTTTTCCCTTACGTTCATTTCGTTATATCTTTTTTGTGCACGTCATAGGTATACAAAATAAAAATATAAAAGCCCAAAGTACCCCCCCAAAGGGACTCACCACCTCCAACGGGAAACACTGTTCACCAACTGCTCCAAACAGCTCTGTTGTAGTCCATCCTTTACTTCAGAGACAAACGTGTCACTTTGAAACACACGTTATAATGCTAACCTAGCTGCTAGCATGGCACGCCCTCATACTCTGCTTCTGACTGGCTAGTAGTCCTTATCTAGCCACTGCGCATCCCAACAAAGATGGAACAGAAGTGAGATGTCTCACTCTGTAGCTAAAACAGAGCTCAACACACAGGGTGAAAAGAGGAGCTGCAGCAATGTGCAGTATGACAGAAATGTAGTATTTTTTTATTTAACCATGTAAACCTTTTCTGGTACAACCTCTAAATACAATTAGGAACCTGAAGATGAGCAGAATATGAGTGTAGTACGTTTCCTCCAGTCTCTTCTCAGCAGATGTATTTTGTCAGAAAGTTGAGCGTCTTGCTGAGATGTTAAACCCGTGTGCTGCTGCAGGCAGGGCCTCCGGGTGCACTATCCCAGCCAGACTGCGGCGCCCTCCAGAGGCTTTCCCGACTTCCTGCTCCGAGCGCCGGCTGCCAGCGTGGCTCAGCCAGAGTCCGGCAGCACCACCGAGGTCAGCGAGTCTGACGACGAGGAGGAGGGGGTCAACAGAGAAGCCTTGGCTGCTGCTCCGGAGCCCGTCATCCCGGTGCCGCCTGCGAGTCCTCACCTCCAAGCGTCCGTCCAACACGCACAACCACAGGAAGCTGGTCCAACCAGTGAGTCTGACCAGCACAACTACATTAAGTCTAGAGCTGCAAAGATTAATTGATTAGTTGTCAACTATTACATAAATTACCAACTAGTACTTAGTATGGGTAATTTTTTTACGATTGACAGACATCATCTTGGGCTTTTAGAATCACTGACCTGCATTTTTCACAATTTTCTGGCATTTGAGAGAAAACAAATCCATTAATTGAGAAAATAATCAACAGATTTATCGACAATGAAAATACTCAGCAGCCCTTTTTATGTCGTTTACTGATTTTCACAGACCAATGCAGAGTCTGTGTTGTTGTCAGAGTCCAGTTTAATTTTCTTTCTCCCCCCCTCCCGTCTTTGTTCAGACTCCAGTTCAGCTGCAGATGGTGAGAGGACAGAAACGTCCAATCAGAACGTCCAGGTAGCGTTCAAACCTTTTCCATCACTTTCCTTCTTAGAACCACGTATCTTGCTTGTGTTCTGCATCTTACAGACAACGTATTTTGCTGCAGCTAATTTTAAATAATAGTCTTTAAACAGAACTTAAAACTTGTCTGATTGTGGTGATTAAGTGCTATCTAGCTACAAAAACACTAGGTCAAACTTTTTTCCCTCTCTTAATATTGCAAAACTGGAAAAATTATCGTATTGCTCACAACGGGCTTACTCATACAAAACAAACAACTACACAAACAGTATATACACACACTATAACCAGAAATAATATAGACAGGTTGAGGCAATAGTTCAATGAAGAGTGCAAGATATGCAGGAGTAAATTATAGGGTAGTTATTATTTTAGTTATGGAGCATAGTGCAAAGGGTGCTGGAAAAAAATAGTATTATGTTAGATACGTATTATATTACTATATGAACAGTATGAACATCTCTGAAATAGAGAATGAGACTGATGAATAAATAAAAAGTGGAACCAGTAGACAGACTGATTAGACACAGTATTGCTGGGTTATTGCACAGGAATTGAACCTGAGACTGTACCTGGCGTTGTTGTGTTGTACCTTTGTATTGAAAGATCAATGTCAGAGGGCAAAAATAAACAATTTGATAGCCAATAGAGCCAATAGATTCTTAATGCCACAATATGGTGTTATTATGATTTTAAACATATTGCAATGGTTGCCATATATTGCAATGTGTTCCTCTGTTTTTCTAACTTCTAATTATGTCCCCGAAGGAAAGCTTTGTCACTGTCTGTTTTTATCTAAAATCTCTTGACATGTCCCCCTCTAGCCGGCCCCTGTGGCCTCGGCTTCTGCCAAGCCGTCGCAGGCCGAAGAGGGCGAAGGCGACATCTGCTCCATCTGCTTCGAGGCGTGGACGACAGCGGGCGAGCACCGACTGTCGGCTCTGCGCTGCGGACACCTCTTCGGCTTCACCTGCATCCAGCGCTGGCTGAAAGCTCAGGGCCCGGCCGCTAAGTGTCCACAGGTCAGGACAGGTCATGCAGTTTTGGTCGCAGTTTCTCTGTAGAGCTACCCCCCTACAGCTTCGGAATAGATATTTGGAAACACTGTTGTAAAAACTCGTTAGCGACTCTCCCGCCTCCCCCCTCCCGTCTTCTCCCTCTGGTCATGTGCATTTGTTTTCAAAGAAGCCGGTGAACGCACAGAGCCGTGTCCACTGAGGTAGACAGCTAGTAAGCCCCTAACAGACAGCCATGATAATAAAAACCCTTACGGACAATAGCTAACATCCTCAGATAATATTAACAAAATTACAAAGATTAAACAGAGTTTATCCCAAAGAAACTTACCACAGAACTCCCCCCCCCACCCCACACGCGCACCTCATCCTGCATTGCACATCTGGATTTTTGATGTGTTTGTGTTGTTTTTCTAGTGCAACAAGAAAGCGAAGCGTTCAGACATCGTTCTGCTGTACGCTCCGAAGCTGAGAGCGCTCGACAACTCAGAGCAGGAGAGCTTAAAGAAGTGAGTAATGCTGCCAATCGGTGTTAATTTTTTCACCTACATTTAATTTAGTCTTAGTCTTGTGCCATATGTCCTTGTTAGTTTTAGTCATATTTAGTCATTTACGTATGTTTTTTTGTTAGTCAAGTTTTAGTCGACTAAAACGCTCGTCATTTTAGTCTAAAGAGAACTCAGGTATCTTATAATAAAACATTTGAGTCTTTTTTTTAAATTTCTGAGATTATATTTGATAAACATTTCAATCAATTAGTGTTTCACACATCTCAAATATTGACAGTACATGACAATGTACACTTGTTCAATGATTTTTGTTGAATGCAACTTTGTTAAACGCGTTTTTATATCAAGCCTCTTCCTTCATGCAAATACAACCGTACACAGACACATGTTAGATAAGAGCCAGGGCTCCTGGGCTCTACAGCACCTTGTTTCATAGACACATGTTAGATAAGAGCCAGGGCTCCTGGGCTCTACAGCACCTTGTTTCATAGACACATGTTAGATAAGAGCCAGGTTGCTCAGTTGCTACCGCGTGACATGTTCGTGTGCTATGTTTTGTCTCCA
Organism: Percina caprodes; assembly: GCA_013375575.1. NCBI lineage: Eukaryota > Metazoa > Chordata > Actinopteri > Perciformes > Percidae > Percina > Percina caprodes. The sequence continues at coordinate 295,109 of JABXJD010000386.1, forward strand.
GAAGGTTAGTGTCTAGCAGAGCTCGGCCTGCACAATAGATAACAGGTCTCAGACTTCTACTGGATAGATAACAGGTCTCAGACTTCTACTGGAGAGGCCCTTCACCCAAACACAGGACGTGTCCCTAACCACCCTTGGCCCTGCTTTTCAGAATGGACTCACTCGGCAGAGCTATGGTTGGACACATTGTACCAAAACAACCTCTGATAAGGTCCCAGTGAACTATAAACTACATGCTTCTTATTCAGAAGTGAACCTAATAATCACACTGACGCCAAGCAGACTATGTGTAATGCTTTAGCTCTTTTAGCTCAAAATCTAATAATGACATATGATTAATATAATGCACTACGTGAATATGTTTATGAGCACACATGATTTGAATACATTTTATTTCAACAATAGCCTACATCTCTCCAGCCGCTCTGCAAGCTGTTTAAGAGCAGCCTCGCCAGCACTCGTTTCCATGCCGGGGGCACATCGCTACCTGGATGTGTGACGCCAAATCTCTAGATCAGTGGTTCCCAATCTTTTTCAGCTCAAGACCCAAAAGAGAAACTTGGTGTCTCCCCGGGACCCAAATTTACAAAAATACACCATGAATCATTGTAACATCTACATTTTTAAACTGTGGACAAAAGATGGAACAAACCATGAATTTAAATGTATATGAAGTATATTTATTCCATTATAAAAGTAATCAAAAACAGAAAAGGTCTCTATTGTCCTTTCTGTGTCTCCGTCCCCTCCCATCGTCCCTCAGGACCCACACCAACATGGTTTTAATAATGCTGACTTGAATTTAATGAGATGTATGTGTCTGGTTGAAGATCTCAACCAGCTGATCTACTCTAGGTTTGGTTTTTGAAAGTGCCATTCTGAGGTCACGTTTTTTCATTTTGGTTTCTAGAGTCGAAAAGCCAGATTCTCATTTTACTCTCCCAATTGGCGACCCAATAAAACGGGTCTGCGACCCATTTTGGGTCCCGACCCTAATTTTGGGAAACATTGCTCTAGATTAACCGCAGCCAAGCTGCGCCTGATTGAACTGCGGCGCTCCAAACGGGCACTGCACTTGTTCTATCCCATGATAAGATTTTTTTAATTAGATTAGATTAGATTAGATAAGATTAACCCTAACCCTAACCCTTTTTTTTGTCAACAATAATACATGTTAATTTAGTCTTTTTGTTTTTGGACAGTGGTGCAGTCTCGTCATTGTCTCGTCTTAGTCATGGTAAAAAAGCTTGTTGACGAACATATTTAGTTCCGTCTGACGAAATTGACACCCCTCCCGATCTGTAGGGTTGCTGTAGGCTGATGAGGTGTCACTGTTTCAGTTCAGCTTGATGAAACTATTGTGAAAGATTTACAGTCTACGCTGTTAAGAGTAAACCACCCAAAATTGGTACAAAAGTTGAGCAGGAAAACCAAGAACTCAACTTTAATGTATGTTGCTTAAAAGATGTAAGTTGATGAACTGTTTCTGTTATCGCCAATCGTTCCGACCTCTGACTAGGGATGTAACGGTATGAAAATTTAACCGTCTGTCTGTCTGTCTGTCTGTCTGTCTGTCTGTCTAGGTCTCTGGAGCAGGAACAGTCTCTGAGGAGGAAGGCTGAACTGGAATCAGCTCAGTACAAACTGAAGCTGCAGGTTGTCACCAACAAATACGGACAAGCACAACAAGAGCTGCAGGTATCATTTGCGTAAAATAAAATAATTTAAAGAAAGTAAAATGCATGATTAATTACCGATAAACTGCCACATTCTGGACTCCACAGTTCAACAACAAGATGTCATCCACATCATTTTCCTTTTTCACGGAAACGTCTTCCTGGTAAAACACGTCCCTCTCTTTCTCTCTCTCTGTAAAGGAGCTGAGGGCTCTGATGGCTCAGGCTGGCAGAAGCGCAGTGCCGTCCTCATCCTCGTCTACCTCCTCTGCAGCCACCTCGCTCCTCCTCGGCCTGTGCCAGAGGGTGGACGGCTCCAGGACGGCCCAGTACAGTTTCTCCAAAGCGGTGCTAGTGTCCCAGGCTGGAAGCTGCAGGGTTTTATCCTACTGCGAACCTCTGAGCTGCCTGCTGGCCTCGCAGCCGTCCCCGCACTCCACCCTGGTGCCCGGTGAGACGCCCTTACTTCTTCCTTGTGACTAGTGTTGCCACAATTACCTCAAAAAAGTAATCTGATTACTACTTTAAAAAGTAACTTAGTTACTTTACATATTACTTGATTTCAAAAGTAACTAAGTGTACATGTTACTTCATTATAGAGGCCGATCGGTGGGCTGATATGAGGCATTTTACCAGGTATCGGCATTTATAATGGCCGATAAACGATTCTGAACCAATCAGCTGTTAAATCAGCAGAGAGGCTGGAGGGTTTGCCTGGGTCTCACAGTCAGCGAGAAGCAACTGTGCTGGCTGCGTCTCAGAACTGCCTTGATCTCGTGAGGTTATCGTCGCCTACGTGTGCATGACGTCAGAGCAAGTCGGGATCAAGCCACCAACAAATCAAACCGGCATGCATTGGGCAGCGATCGCCGATCTCTGCGCAGACCTGGCTCATCTCGAACAAGCCTACTGAACAGACAGCTCCTATATAGTCTTTGGTCCAGATACTACGCATTGTTTTTACGGTCATACGGTTGCGTATGGTGACTGGGAAAGCCCTGGTTTTAAACGACACTAGATTAGAAAAGCCAGACAATAATGTTTCCTTAGAAAGACTTCCTTCTCTCTGCTTTGTGATAGTTGACAGTGACACAAGCCTTTCTGTCCTTCACTTATGTGGCTCACACTCTCACTGGCCACCCTTCCTGCCTCCTCCTTCAGGTTGCGGGGTGAAGAAGGTGAGCGTGGTCAACATGAAGGCGAGTCAGTACGTTCCCATCCACAGTAAACAGATCCGAGGTCTGTCCTTCAACAGACAGAACGACAGTCTGCTGCTGTCTGCCGCGCTGGACAACACCATCAAACTCACCAGGTACACACACACACAGACTGAGAGACAGAGACACACACGCACACACACACACACACACACACACACACACACACACACACACACACACACACACACACAAATATACAGACTGACACACAAACACAGACTGAGAGACACACACACACAGACTGAGACACACACACACAGATATACAGCTAGAGACACACACACACACTGACACACACCGATACACAGACAGACACATAGAAGCACACAGACACAAAGAGACTCACTCACTCACTCACTCACTCACTCACTCACTCACTCACTCACTCACTCACTCACTCACTCACTCACTCACTCACTCACTCACTATCACTCTACAGGAGTTTTTTTCTATAGTATTAGATGTGATTTCTCTTCTCTCTGGAGTGATGTGATTATGTACTAAATGGACTGACTGTGTGTGTTGCAGTCTGCTGACCAACACGGTGGTTCAGACCTATAACGCAGGTAAACCCGTGTGGAGCTGCTGCTGGTGTTTAGACAACAGTAACTACGTCTACGCAGGTCTGAGCAACGGCTCGGTGCTCATCTACGACACCAGAGACACCAGCACGCACGTCCAGGAGCTGCAGCCGCTCCGCTCCAGGTACTCTCCAGCCGCTGACGGTACAAGTGAAGCCAAAAACACCTGAGAGCTCTACCTTGGCTAACTCGTAATGTTCCCAGGTGTCCGGTGGCGTCTCTGTGCTACGTCCCGCGGGCGGCGTCCAGCTCCTTCCCTTGTGGCGGTCTGATCGCTGGCTCTCTGGAGGGTGGCTGTTTCTGGGAGCAGGTCAACGAGACCACATACAGGCCTCATGTCCTGCCGCTGGAGACCGCCGGCTGCACCGACATCCAGGTGGAGACAGAGAGCCGACACTGTCTGGTCACCTACAGGCCAGGTGTGTGCAATGCAAAACAAATTGAAGTTTTTCTAAATGATTTCTTTTTACTTTTTTTAAGATTATTATTTTTTGGGCATTTTAAGCCTTTAATTGACAGGACAGCTGAAATGACATGAAAGGGGAGTGAGGGGGGGAATGACATGCAGCAAAGGGCCGCAGGTCGGCGTCGAACCCGGGCCTGCTGCATTGAGGAGTGAACCTCTATATAGACACACGCTCTACCAACTGAGCTATCTGGGCGCCCTTTCTAAAAGATTTCTTATGATCTGGAGTGTAAACATAGTGAAGGTTGTCTTTACTTTTTTACATTTTCCTATGGAAAGAACTGACTGTGCACAAATGACTTATAACATAATAAAAATAATAACAATGTAAGTTTATAATATAGCACCCTTTACAAAGTCACAAGGGCTTCAGATAAACTGGCAAAAAATGAAGACCCAAAGAGTAAAATGAGCATGCAAAAAAGATAAAATACCAATGGAAAATCAAATTAAACAGACTTAAAAACACAAAATGAGACACGAGATAAAGGCCAGTTTAAACCAGCAATAATTACAGTGAGTGTCTAGCTGAGACGTCTGTAGCAGCTACACTGAACATCACTGAAGGAAATTCTCCAAAAGTATAAATAAAGAACAAATCTCAACTGTTCCCAAATGATTTGGGCATTTTCAGCCTTTATTGTTTTGGGTCTATTTTTTGACATTCTTTTTCCTAATGAAAACAACAGGCTCTGTAATGAAAACAATCCCAGGGAGCATCACGCTGAGGCGACCGTAGCAGGGAAAGTGCTGATTCATGAGCAGCTTGCTGCGTGAGGAAGAGTGTAAACACAGGAAACTCAAAGGTGGTACTAACACATCTGCCACTCTGTGAATAACACGCAGATGCAACTATCGGCACACCGCAGAGACATGTCACCTTCTTTCATGGTTTTGTTTCATTCACTGAAACCAACAGATGCTCTTTACGTGTTTATACATGCAGTCTCACTCAAACTGTCTGAAAGTCCGTTGATTATTCGCGTGTCTGCATGCAGATTATTTTTCGCTGCGTTCAATCACTGCAACAGGACAGCACGACCAAGACATCAGGCATTTACAGCAGATGAGGGCCGCGCGATATGGGGAAAATGTTAAATTGACATTATTTTAACTGCTGTTGGGATTGTGATATGATTCACATTTGATATTGGAGGGAAAGATCAATGTTTTTTTGGATCACCTTAAAATTAATTCATTAAAACACCAAAAAAAAAAGTACTATAGTTATGTAGTGTGATTTATGCGAATATCTGTAAACAAAGATGTTTTCCTTTTAGTCCGTAGGACGGGATATGTAGGCCTAGGACGTCTCTGCAGCCCCACAATCGGCCATTCAGAATGGTTAGACACATACGTTGCCTTTAACAAATATTGGGTCCATAACTGCGATTTCGATCGAATTGCGTTTAATTGTGCAGCCCTACAGCGGATTCAATGTTCCAGACGAGGACTCAGGATCCGTACTGTGAGAGCTGAGCAAACCTGTATTTATGTGAATGTCCCCTGTTTCTCCCGCAGGCCGCTCCAACCCGTCCCTGCGCTGCGTCCTGATGGCGCTGAACAGGACGCCTCAGCAGGACTCCAGTCAGCTGCCCAGCTGCTCCTGCGCTCCGGTGCAGACGTTCAGCGCCGGCTCGTCCTGCAAACTGCTGACCAAGAACGCCGTTTTCAAGAGACCGGACGGAGGCGGGACGCTGGTCTGCGCCGGGGACGAGGCCTCCAACTCCACCATGGTCAGTCGTGTGTGTGTGATATCGGGGGATAGTTCAGCGTTTCTGCTAGATACATTTATCAGCCACGGTCTGCTGCTATTAAATTATTGCTTCTGTTGCTTTAGGATTTTATTGAAAGTCATTAAGTTGTAATAACAACTCTGCAGAGCTGCTTGCTGGACTGAACTCATGTGAACAGTCATCGGCTCTCTCTCCCCTAAGTGGGAGAGGACCTGGAGTGGTGACCAGACGCCATCACTCACGATATCATCAACCAAATAAACAACTGCGCGAGTAACGTTAGAGCAGTTTTCCCTCAGGCAGAGTGGCATACAGCGACAAAAAACCAGCTACAGTAGCTCAGAAAATAGCATTAAGGGGACTGGTTTTAATGAATTTACTGTTTGTCAGACGACAGATGAGACGAGAAGCTTGCATCCTGCATAAAGTTCCCTTGGCCTTTGGAATTAAAATTTACACACACACACACACACACACACACACACACACACACACACATTATCACATACCCTTCACCCTAGAGATTGGCATGGTTTTATTTCAGTTAGCTTAATGGCTGGTTTGATTTGCATTGAGAGATGATCTTATGGAAAGTTCCCCATATCATCTCTATGTATGGTGAAGGGTATGTGATGATGATGGGGGGGGGGCAGTTTTAATTCCAAAGGCCAAGGGAACTTTATCAGGATGTATAGTATCCTGATCCATGAAATAACTGGTCTTTAATAATAAAAGCCTGCCTGCCTCATAGGGAATTTAACATAGGGGTACACACCCCTATGTTAAATTCCCATAGTGGCAGGCAGATTTTTCATGCCCCCTGTATTTTAAGGAAGAACATTTATTTACAATATATTAATCATTAACAAAGAAAATTGGTGTCTTTTTTAAAAGGCATTAAGATCAAATCCAAAAGATGTTTTTTATTCCTCTTTTTAATCAACTTCAGCATGTGTGTGTGTGTGAACTTATGCAAGCCGCTGTATGTTGTGCTTTAAGATACATGTCATGTAATCTTAAAGAGCCCAAAGCTACCAAGTACATTAAAAAATTACTTCATTGAGGTATGTTTCTTTTATGTGACAGAGCCAAAAGTTGTCATGGAAACAGTCCTCCCATCAGCTTCTTTCTCGTCTTCTTCTGACCCTCTTATGTCCCGGTCCTCAGGTGTGGGACGCCGGCAGCGGCTCTCTGCTCCAGAAGCTTCCGGCCGACCTTCCGGTGTTGGACATCAGCCCGTTCTCGGTGAACGGCGAGCACTTCCTGGCCTCGCTCACCGAGAAGATGCTGAAGCTCTACAGGTGGGAGTGAACGGGACGGACTTCACAAACTTTGGAAATGCAAAAAAACACACGCCCGCAAACGCAGTCCCAGAGTGCGGGGAGATGACGCAGTCTGTGTGCAACGGTGGAAAAATCTTAAAGCTGCTCAACTTTTATCTGTTTACACGCGCAAAAAAACCCCGGATTGACCCGAGGAAACGTTTATGGGTTATTCTTCTTTTTAAGTAACAAAAAAAATCTACGTTGCTGAACACTTGGTGACCGTCAGCCTGCACAGAGAGCACCGGCAGCGTGGTGACAACCGGACACATTGAGAGAAACGTTTGTCCCTTAAAGCCGAAAGATTGTGTTTACACGAGTCAAATTCTTAACGTATGAGTCCTTTCCGTGTTCGGATCTTCTTGTTCTCAGCTGCTAAAGAAGTAGCAGCGTTGAAGCTCCACTGAGTTAACAGAAGGTGGTTTTCTCTCCTGCGTTTTTAGTCTGACGGAGGTGAAACGTCAGTTTTCTTCCACCAGTCCTGCAGTTAAAGGGTCGACGTGTGTGGGGGTGTGTGTGTGTGTGTGTCTCTCTGTGTGTGGGTGTGTGTCTCTCCGTGTGTGTCTCTCTGTGCGTGTGTCTCTGTGCGTGTGTGTGTGTCTCTCTGTGCGTGTGTGTCTCTCTGTGCGTGTGTGTGTGTCTCTCTGTGCGTGTGTGTGGGTGTGTGTCTCTGTCTGTGTGTGGGTGGGTGTCTGTCTCTCTGTGTGTGTGTGTCTCTCCGTGTGTGTCTCTCTGTGCGTGCGTCTCTTGGAGTGGGTGTGTGTGTTTGTGTGTCTCTCTGTGCGTGTGTGTGTGTGTGTCTCTCTCTCTCTCTCTCTCTTCAACTGCAAATCATGCACACTTTTTTTTTAATGACCTGTTTACATTCATCATGTATTTTCCTACATTCTCACTCAGCCGTTTACTCCCATCCATCATTTCTGTATCGTATGAAAATAAATCCACCGCCGTCAACATCGGGTCAGAGTTGCAACTAACTTATCTGTATTATCATTTATCTTGCTGATTATCTTCTCCTATTATCCGTAAAATGTGAGAGCATAGTGAAAAATAGCCAACGTGTGACGTCTTCAGATTGCTTGTACAGCCAACAGTCAAAAAACCAGAAGATATTCAGTTCAACACAAAAACTATTTTCAGTTTATGAACACAAAAGACAAAGAAAAGCTGAAAGTTACATTTCAAGAGCTCGGATCAGCAAATGTTTCTCTTTTTGCTTCAAAAATTTGACTTAAATGATGGATCAATTATTAAAATAGTAGTTTAATTCATCTCTAATCAAGTCTGCATTTATTTTTGCAACTTCTACATTATTATTTTGTGGTAATGCAACAACCTGACTAATATATTGGCAGTACGGATATTATCAGACAATTTCTATATAATCCAACATCAGCGTACATGACAGGATCTCCTTTAAATACATGGAGCACTGTCACTGCAGAATCTGCAAAACATTCATTACAATTCTTTATTAATTAAGTTTAAGAGATGTTTTTTGGCTTTAAAAGAATCCTGTATAGAGGGGCGATGTCCCTCCCCTCCCGGGCGACCTCATGGGACCTTAATGCGGGAAAAATATGAACGATAGTGAACGGGAGAGAGACAAATTCTTGAATTGAGCCATGGGTTACACACATGAGGTTCGTCAATTTTAACCCTTGTGTTGTCTTCCCGTCATCCATTTTTCACCATTATCACTTTTTCCGACATTTATGTCACTTTTTCAATGTTGCGGGTGCTTTTTTGATGTTTTTTCCAAAGTTATTTGACATTTTTAATGTTGACATTTTCAGCTCTTATTTTGAAGGCCCATTTTTTGTGATTAAAAAAAACTGAAAACGGGTCAAATTTGACCCGAGGACAACATGAAGGTTAAAGATGTGAGAAGATGAAGAAAATCTCAGTTTGTTGTAGAACAACTTTAGTTTTGTGTGAAACTGCTCGGTGAACTACATCGCTCGTCTTGCGCAATTTGTCGCCTCGCTTGATGCTCGGATTGAAGCTAGCTAGCTAGCTTAGCGCTGTTCCGCAACACATTTAACGTTATCGTGTCTGACGTGTTTCATCCAGTGAAGTTCTATCAGCCGAGAAGCGAAAGAATGAGCGCGATCCGCTGTGAGATACGTTATCCATCCCGGGACGACACGCTCAGCGAGACGTCACTTAGACACTTTGAAGTGTGTAGTCAGTCCCTCCAGAAAAACGTGATTTATATGATCGCATAATCAGCCAAAATCAGCATTTTTTTTTCAAATACGCCGCATGTTTGCCGCATAAATTGCCAATTTCCGTGCAAAATAATGCGAGGCTTGCATGATTTCATAATCCCCGCATTTACGTTGCAAAAGTCACAAAAATGTTGCGTTCACACAAGAGCAGCCATTTCCCCTTGTTGCCATGGGAACGTTTGAAGTGACGTAATTGCCGCAATTTCATCGCAACAATCAAAAAAAAATCAGCATTTTTCTGGAAGGACCGGTGTAGTCCTTCTGATTACGTACTTTCACAGTCTTATATACTTTATATACTTTAGATACTTTAACAAATTAACAATAAACTGAGACCATTGACGTGCAAAATTATCTTTTTAAAGTCTCAAACATCATATTTGTAATCCGTGGCTCAATTCAAACAGGATCAAAAAATAATTTGTGTCCCCCCCCGTTTACTATCATGTATATTTTTCATGAATGAAGGTCCCATGGTGGAGGGGAGGTACTCCGCCTCTCTGTTGGTTTTTGTCTCTCCTCAAAATATTAATCAACATTTTCAAACTATACAGAAATGAATAATAAACTTAACGGCTGTCGGGAGAAAGCAGAAAAACATGCGTCAACGTTTGTAAACCACGGCAGCGCTGTTTGCGGTGATGTAACGCACGGATGAGTTGTAGTAAAAGAGCGAATTCATGTCGTCCTGAAGAAACTGGTTCGACAGATTAAAGGAGCATTACCACTGGTTTATACAGCTGGTTTGTGCATTTAGATCTGATGCTAAAGGAGACTTTTAACGTCAATAAAAACGCCAAAAGCACCGGACCAGAGGTCTGTGTTTTACTAGATGGAAGCGAGGATGTGTTGCACCTTTTTGCAGCTTGTTAAACGGGAGAGTCTGGGATGTCGGAGGATCCTTGAATCCACCGTGACCAAGAGGTTAGAAAACAGTCCGTTTTGCATCGACTCACGGACGTTACGTCACTTTGACGAAGATGACGAAATATTAACTGTCGGACTAAGTTTCCCACGCTGAAAGGAACTGACGGCTGTGGCTGTCCGGACGATCGATGTGAAAACGTGATGTGATGTAGAGATTGGTCAACAGATCTGTGAAACGTTCATGGTTTGTAGTTAATGGGACTAAACGTAACTCAGAAACAACGCCCAGGCCTGTGGAAGATGTCAGACTTCACTTTTCTTCAGCTTAATGACTACGTTTACATGCACATTATATTCTCTTTTTTGTTGTTGCTCTTATTCTGAAAAAAAGAGTATTCCGCATAAATGGTTTACATGGTATATGAAAGACAATATTCCCCTTATATACCCTGAAAAATAGGTTTTTCCAGTGGTGGCGGACCGTACGAGCACGGTTCCCTCTTTTAAACAACGTGATATTTCCTCATTTCCAGAAACCTGTTGATATCCAAGTCTTTATGTTTAATGATTAGCCGTGTTTCCTTTGGCCGTGCCTCTGTACCGCAGCCCTGCAAACTGTCGGCTGGTTGGTTTGTGTACAGCAACCATAGCAACGCACAGAGCTGACCGTACGCCATTAACTGGAAAGAGGCCATAAACTGTCTCAAACTGCTGTAAAAACCCTGATTCTAAATGCCGGCATATCACACGCGTCCTGTTTGCATGACCCGTATCAAATTTTAAATATTTCCATATTCTGAATAATAGCGGAGTATAAGTTTGCATGTGAACGTAGTCAATGAGAATGCAGAAAAAAGAACCCCATTTTTATTTTCAACATTTCCCTCACACAGTCCGTTGCCACGGTTTCCACCGCGGTTTATTATCACCATCTGTCCAGTTTTTGGATAATTTTTAACTTCTCTCTGAACCCGAACATTAAGTGCCAAAGGACTCAGCTGTTGTAAATGTTTTATTTCCTCTTGTTTTTCTTTCTTAAAGGAAGTTGTATATATGTATATTTGCTACCAACTGTTTGTGTACGACTTCAAAGTTAATAAAAATGTGAGTTATTTTTAATTAAAGTCACCGGAGTGGACTGTTTGATGTGATTTGCTGTAACAGATCTTAGTAGGATGAACAAGAGTCAAAGGTCCACAGCTCATATCAGGTCGGACATTTTAGGAAGTGGAATAAAATGAACCCTTGTGTTGTCCTCCCGGGCTAAAATTAAAAATGGACACTTGATGTTTTTGTTGTGTTGTGGAAATTTCTGTACAGCCAGGGAGGAGCTTCAGTGGCAGAAGAGACCTCGTTGAAACAAATAAAGACTGAAGGCTGAAAACTGGTTTAAAGGTTTTAGGTATTCGGTGAAAAGGTTTCATTGTTTTCTGCAGAGAACAATCAGAATGACAAGAACAGCTTTCACAATGTAGAGTTACAGAGTGGACACAGGTCTGTGTCCCAAACAGTATAGGACAGTTCCTTATATCCCTGTGCCCCCCCAGCAGAAACTGGGCCATGTTTGGAAACCGGTTTCATCTTAAACATAACGATTAGTGGACCTCAGGCAGACGGTTGGATCTATTACGTATTTCTGAATCTGTCCTCCGTGCGTCAAGTTTTCTTGACCGGTCAGTCTATCTTAGCTGAAAAAGGACATCTTGTTTCTCTGGATAGGCTATGGTCTCGACCTGGGACTTGGGTCCTGGGACTTGGGTCCTGGGACTTGGGTCCTGGGACTTGGGCCCTGGGACTTGGGTCCTGGGACATGGGTCCTGGGACCTGCTATGATAAACATGGCTTTAGACAACTGTTTCTGTCAGACTTTATGCCATTTGTCCTTGGGAGGACAAATGCAGAGACAAATGCATAACAAATAGGCTATGGTCTCGTCCTGGGACCCGGGTCCTGGGACCTGCTATGATAAACACTGCTTTAGACAACTGTTTCTGTCAGACTTTATGCCATTTGTCCTTGGAGGACAAATGCAGAGACAAATGCATAACAAATAGGCTATGGTCTCGTCCTGGGACCCGGGTCATGGGTCCTGGGACCCGGGACCTGGGACCTGGGTCCTGGGACCCGGGTCCTGGGACCTGCTATGATAAACACTGCTTTAGACAACTGTTTCTGTCAGACTTTATGCCATTTGTCCTTGGAGGACAAATTCAGTTGTCTCCTACAAGGAGACGACACTGAGGACAGACACAGAAGTCACATACTCTGAGAGGCATTGGAGATCTTTACATGAATAAATGAAAATCATTGGTTAAATGTAATTTTCCCATTACAGTTGCATATTTTGTCACTTTTTTTGTCGCATTTTCCATGTTTCAAGCGCTTTTATAGACCGGGTCCGCCGGTGAGCACCTCAGGCTGGAAACGTTCATCCATCTTGCTTTCGTTACAAATCTACGGGAACCAATCACAATCTGGCTTATCCACCTGGCGCTATTGGCTGGTTTAACACGATGATGATGATAGAGAAGCGACAAGCAGCTTTTTGTTTACAACATGGCGGCCACCGAAGCGCGGCGACCAGTTGATGCCGCCGTCGCTGCTACGTCACCCGGCTCGTCGGTCTGATTGCTTGAAGGACTATCCAATTAGGTGCAGAGTCATTTGAACTTTGCCCGTTGGTCACGCCTCTTGTGCAGAGGAAATACAGAGCAGACTCCCCAGACTAATGTCCAGCTTGGTCTGGTGATAGCCAGACTTGCACTTTTATTCACTACCACCAGTTTATTTACCACTAACCCACTTTTTGTGTAAATAAAAAAAAAAAAGCAGAAATCATGAATTATTTTGTTTAAAAGTTAAAGTCGGAGGAACTTTTGTTGATGGATCATCACAGGCTGTCAAAGTGAAGTAAAAACCATTTATTTTACTTGCCAAGAGCGACTTATGATTACCGTCTGTTATTTTTGGGCAATTAGGTTGAAAGAAACCCAGATTTCTGTTAAAGGAACTTTGAAAAAGGGTCAAATTTGACCCGGGGGGAAACAATCATTATGGGATGCTTCAATATTGAAACATAGTTCTACCAATGATGCTGCTTTCAAGGCAAAACTCAACAAAAGCATCAGAAAAAGGGCCATAAAAATAGAATACATGCCATAAATTCAAAGTGACAAAATATTGGGCAACACTGTGTTGAAATAGAAAACCAAAACGTTGACATTTTTTATTCAGTTGCATGTTGACATGAAGCCAATGCAGAGGGTTAGATGTAAATCACAGCTTTATGGGTGCAAATTTGCATTATATTCAAACCTAGCTCTTTATCTCTTGGGTACTATCTGTCAAAGAACTGCAGTATTAATATTTGTACACAGTTTATGTGGTACCTTTTACTTTCATCTTCTATTTAAACACTAGGAAATGCAGGAAGAAGACGTTTCCATGGTCGTTGTGTGATTGGACGCGCTTGCTAATTATTCATGAGCTGTCCAGTGTCATTGTAGAAAGAAAAGGAACAAAAAAACCGTCTGCAACTTTACTCCTAGTGCCCATATTTCCTACAGCTCCTGAATGCAGCGGCAGGCTGACTGGCTCTGTGAAGATGGCGGACTGTATACGTGTTCCTCTGCGCCTGCTCTTGCTGTGCATCTTGTCGTCTTTGCATCCAATTCAAGGAGAAAACAACCTTATTGGCAAACTTACTGTTAATGCGGATAACCAACAGAAACAAGCCGGGGGTGTGGGGCCGGCTGCGGGGATCCCGGGAGCCGCTGAAAGGAGCCTGGGCGCCGGGGCCTCGCTACCTCGGAGGCGCTCTACCGGCTGGAAGTTGGCTGAAGAGGGGGTGTGCAGAGAGGACCTGACCCGGCTTTGCCCCAAACATTCCTGGAACAACAACCTGGCGGTGCTGGAGTGTCTCCAGGATAAGAAAGAGGTAACGTTACATTACCGGGACAATATGCTGTGGTTGCAAGGAAATAGGCAGGGTGTGCCTGCTGAACAAAACCGTTAGCTAGCTGTAACAGTTAGCTAGCCGTTAGCTCTCGGATTGAGATAACGTCACGCTAAATCCCGGTCACAATTTGGGCAATTAATTAGATTTGATATCATGTTAAATATGACACACACTGTAGAGAAATATTAAACACATATTCAGAGTCTCCAGGATCAACTTCTTAGTTCGGCATGATGCAATGCCACGAATGGCACTTACCTTCTTTACGACTTTCTAGTTTGTGATTCGTGTCGTCGCATATTTCTTGTCTTTAACGTCTCTGCTGAGTTGGAACATCGTAATGCAGATTTACAGAAAAACAACTTTATAACCCCAAAAATAAGTGACTAAGTGGATCAATTGTGAGCCGAATATACCAGAAGACATAGTTGTTATAGATTAACTAGAACATTTGCTCAGCCTGGTGTCAGTGATTTAACAGTAACTTATAACATATTAAATGGGCAGATTATTAATGCAGTTTGGAGTACCAGGACGAAGTGCATCCGGACTAGCTAGCTAGCTGCTAAATGTAAAACTAGACACAGAATTTGTCAACCTGCAAGCGTAACAGTTCAAAACCACAATTTGCCATAATATGCATTAGACAGTTAGGTAACCTGGCATTTATTTTAAACCCATAAAGCAACGTAAAGGCAGATAACAGTTACCTTTCGCTGGTTAATTTGTGGCTTTGTGTATTACCGTTTCGTGTAATTATAGACCGTAACGTTACACGGTAATAAGCCCCTTTTTCTCGTCTCTAACAACTCACTAAACCGGTTATTGACGACGTGTAAAACCTGGTTTGAAAGTTGTATCCCACCTTAAATTGAAGTAGACAGAATAGTTATATTTTTTTATTAGGCAGAGACTCGTTTTTCCCCCTGGGAAAGGTGTCAGTGGCCTCCCACTTCAGCCCCAGGATTAGTAGTCATTGTGGTTTTAGGGTAGTGAATGTTGTCCTGACATGTTGAGGCAACACATTTCCAGATGATACAAAAAGATAAAACTCTTCTTCCTCTTTTAGTGCCATTACAATGTATTATGTAGCACACATTGTATCTTAAAGGTCCCATATCATGCTCATTTTCTGGTTCGTATGTGTATTTTGTGTTTCACCTACAACATGTTAACATGCTTTAATGTTCAAAACACAATTTTTGTATACTGTCTGTCTGAAACGCTCCGTTTTAGCGCCTGTATCTTTAAATCCCTCTCCTAAAAAAACACCCCAGTCTGCTCTGATTGGTCAGTGTTTCGTGATCTTTCGCATCTGGTCTCTGCAGCCGGGGAATGACGGTAACGACCCAGAAGAGGCCTTCTCTAACTATTTAGGCTAGTATAGTTGTGACATCACAACCGTACACAAGTCCTAAAGTCTTGTTTTAACGCACAGTTTCTGAAGACGGGCTGTGTCCATTTCTCTGTTGATTTAGCGTTTTCATACTTATTTCACAGCATTTATACAAAAACTTGACCTGCTTTATAAATTGAACAAGACGTGGGCATTTAAATTTGTATTATTGTTTAATTTCAAGAGTAAGCTTTGTAATTCCTATGCTAAATACTGTATTTGCCTATGGATAATACAGTTTGCAGGGTGTTATTTAATGGAAGAATAAACATATACTTGTAGGGCTGACACTAATCCTTTAACCCTCATGTTGTCCTTGGGTCAAATTGACCCATTTTCAGTCAATTCTTCTTTTTTTTGTCACAAAAAATGGGCCGTTGAAATAAGCACTAAAAATGTCAACATTAAAAATATCAAAACGTTGGAAAAACCATCAAGAAAAGCACCCAGAACATTGAAAAGTTACAAAAATGTCAGAAAAAGCGATAATAATGTTGAAAAAAGGAATGTTTATTTTTTTCATGGTTGACGGGAAGACAACACAAGGGTTAATATTTTATATTTTATATATATATAATTTTTTTTTAATATATATATTTTATTTATATTTTAGTCCCCAACTAACGAAGTTCTTAGTCAATAACACTCATGTGATTTTAGCAACCAGTCAAATTCATTTAGACAGATCTGTAAAACCGTGTTACTCCACACAGAATCGTGCAAAAGCAACACTTTAAATCTTGTATTTACCAAAGATAAACAAGAAAGATATGCTTATGTTTCTGGAAAGTAAGGCGTTTAGCATGAAAAAGCCTTTAAAAAATGACTATTTGACTATAACTATCTGTAGAGTAAGACCAAAATGACTTAATATTATCACAACACCTACAACGTCCCTGTTAGTGATGGTGTTGCATAGTCTGTCCACCAGAGGACGCTCTACAACGTCCCTGTTAGTGATGGCGCTGCATAGTCTGTCCACCAGAGGACGCTCTACAACGTCCCTGTTAGTGATGGTGTTGCATAGTCTGTCCACCAGAGGACGCTCTACAACGTCCCTGTTAGTGATGGCGTTGCATAGTCTGTCCACCAGAGGACGCTCCACAACATCCCTGGGCTGGCGTCTCCCTTAGAGATCAGGTGAGAAGCTCAGTCCTCCGAGAGGAGCTCGGAGTAGAGCCGCTGCTCCTTTGCGTCGAAAGGAGCCAGTTGAGGTGGTTCGGGCATCTGGTGAGGATGTCTCCTCCTGGTCCAGGCACGTCCAGCTGGGAGGAGGCCTCGGGGAAGACCCAGGACTAGGTGGAGAGATTATATCTCCAACCTGGCCTGGGAACGCCTCGGGATCCCCCAGTCGGAGCTGGTTGATGTGGGAAGTTTGGGGTCCCCTACTGGAGCTGCTGCCCCCGAGACCGGATAAGGGGATGAAGATGGATGAAAAATGTCTTTCTGCTTTCTGTCCGTTGACTAACCATTCATTCGAGTATTTTGAGAGAGAGAGAGAGAGAGAGAGAGAGAGAGAGAGAGAGAGAGAGAGAGAGAGAGAGAGAGAGAGAGAGAGAGAGAGAGAGAGAGAGAGAGAGAGAGAGAGAGAGAGAGAGAGAGAGAGAGAGAGAGAGAGAGAGAGAGAGAGAGAGAGAGAGAGAGTTTACAGTACAGGTCATAAATAACTGTTATACACCTTCTCATTCAATGCAAATATAAGACATTTTCAGTTATTTCACACTTTTTTGTTAAGTACATAATTCCACATGTGTTCCTTCATAGTTTTGATGCCTTCAGTGATAATCTGCAATGTTTGTAAGAAAATAAAGGAAACGCAGTGAATGAGAAGGTGTGTCCAAACTTTTGGCCTGCACTGTATATCTTGTTCTAAGTAAGTCCACAGGTGGATGTTTGAGAAAGGTGGAGGAGTTCTCATTATTCTGTCACACCCACTTACGGTGAGACAGCTTTCCAAGGCTTATCTGTAGTTGACCTTGTGGTTTTCAGGTCACTGCGCTGCTTTTTGCGACCGTCCGGTTCAGTCAGGTGTGTTTGCTGAGATATTAACTGGGAGGACTGTGGCTGTTGGCGCAGGTAGCTGCTGACTGCTTCCTCACTTCTTTAACCCTTGTGTTGTCTTCCCCTTAACCATGAACCTGCCCTTCTAGGTCAAAATTGAATTTTTTTTGTGCTTTTCCGATGTTTTTGTCACTTTTTCCAGCTTTTGGTGCTTTTTTTTTTTGCTGGTTTAATAACAGGTTTTACACTTATTCTTGGAATTCATGGTCAACAAACCTCATTTATATCAAATTATACATGTTTTTAGTTAAAAAGGCAGAAATTATGAATTATTTTGGCTAATTGTTAAGATCAGAGCATGTTGAGTGGATCACACATGGGTAGATGTCAAAGTTTAGTCCGGACCCTGTTTGGAAACCATTAAAAAATAAAAATTCAAATGCTATAAGATTCAATAAACCACCCATCTAGAAACTAAGCTGCGCGGTGCAGGAACAACTCTGACTGGCTCATGATCAGACGGTGGTTTACGGAGCGGTAGATGGGCTTTGCAAAGAAAACTCAGCGTTCTCTGAAATGACGCATTTAAAATAATCGCTCGATCACGCAAATTTGATCGTGGGAAGTCAAAATCGTGATTAAAATTCGATTAATTGTGCAGCCCTATAGCAGGGCACTGCGGCATTACAAGGCACAGCAGGGCATAACAGGGCGTAGCAGACCACAGCAGGACGTAACAGGGCGTAGCAGACCACAGCAGGACGTAACAGGGCGTAGCAGACCATAGCAGGACATAGCAGGACGTAGCAGGACGTAACAGGGCGTAGCAGGACACCGCAGAATGTATAGAGGGACCATGGCGACCGCGGCTACCATGATTTGATCCCATTTCGTGACAGACAGAGAGAGAGGGAAAGAGACACAGAGACAGACAGAGAGAGAGAGAGAGAGAGAGACAGATTTCTGGGCGTGACTTAACATAAGACAATGCTCCCAATGAGGGAGACAGAGACAGAGAGAGAAGTACAGAGGGGGAGAGAGAGAGAGAGAGACAGAGGGGGAGAGAGACAGAGGGGGAGAGAGACAGAGAGAGAGAGAGAGAGACAGAGGGGGAGAGAGATTTCTGGGCGGGACTTAACATAAGACAATGCTCCCAATGAGGGAGACAGAGGGAGAGGGGGAGAGAGACAGACAGACAGACAGAGAGAGAAGTACAGAGAGAGAGAGAGACAGAGGGGGAGAGAGAGAGAGGGGGAGAGAGAGAACTACAGACAGAGAGAGACAGATTTCTGGGCGTGACTTAACATAAGTCAATGCTCCCAATGCTCTCCGTTCTCTTCGTTGAAGCCTCCGTGGTTACCGGCTTGTGGTGATGCTCACTGAGCTTTAGGTGCCAAAAACAATCTGTTTGGTTCTGCCAATTTGTTTTCTTTTGTCACGGTCAAACAAATCATGGCAAAGGATCGTGATATTAATTCTTAGCAGAAAAAATTGTGATTCATATTTGCCCCCGACTCGTGCAGGCCTAGCGTGCCGAGTAGGGACCGTGGCGCTCGCTCGAGCGGCCCACATGGCACCCGCGGCCCACATGGCACCCGCGGCCCACATGGCACCCGCGGCCCACATGGCACCCGCGGCCCACATGGCACCCGCGCCGCTGCTCTCTGGTTAACTGTGAGATTGAGAGCTGCTTTTAGACTCTAAGCATTTTTGTGTGTCTCCGGCCCGGCCGCTGTCGGTCCTGCTGGTGGCTGTGGTTTTGTGGACATGGTGCCGAGTCTCCGAGTCTAGAGGGAGGAGGCAATGGAGATTAAAGGTTTCGATTTGTTCCGGCCTGTCGGCCGCGTGGAGCCTACATGTGTCTGTTATCTGTCTCAGCCTCCCAGTTGTACCCAGTTTGATAATTGGCAATTAACACATTAAAGTGTGATTTATTTATTTATCTCAACCCTATTGCCCCACGCTCTGGTGTTAAGTGACTAATTGGTCCAGTATTGAGCGAGAACGCTGTAACCGGCAGCTATGATGTAACCCAATCAATATTCGTCCATTTTAGTCCACTAAGAGTTCTGATTCTGCCACTGAGAGACTCAGATTATTAATACAAGTGTCTGACTATGTTCTGGAAAGGATCCCCACAGAGAGAGAGCTCAAAAGCCACCAGACTCCATGGAATTAATCAATACTTTTAGCCTGTATAGTGCCAACATATTTCCACATGTAAATGGGTGAATTAAGGGTTTATTTCTATTATTATTATTATTATTATTATTATTTTGTACATAGAATTTATATAGAATTTTATTTTTGTTGAATGAAGTGTGTTGCTCTGCTGAGTTTGGTGAATGTGATTTTGTTTCATGTTAAACAAAGAGGATTTTTCTCTTTAACCCTCGTGTTGTCTTCCCGTTGACCTGCAGCTGTTTTTCTGGGTTAAAATTTCAACGGTTTGTTGTTCTTTTTCTACACTTTTCTCAATGTTTTTGTCAATTTTATTCCTATTTTTTTGTCACTTTTTTTAACATTTTTTTAAATTGTGTAAGTCAATTTTTTAACAAATACTTTGTCGCTTATTCCAATGTTTTGGATGTTTTCTTGTCAATTTTTCTGATTTTTATTTTTAAACAATGTATTTTTTTTGTATTTTTTTTTTATTCCAACATTTGTCACATTTTTTAACGATCTTTTCTGATATAGAAAGTTTTTGTAAACCGGTCAAACGGAGGAAAACACAAGGGTTAAAAGAAGGTCTATCTCTGTAGGGATCCTTTTTTTTAATAATGTCAGACAATAAGAATAATAATCTGAGCCTGTCAGTGACAAAAAAGCACTTTTAATCAACGTAAATTGAAGTTGCACAATTGCCCAATAACTACATTACATTGCAGCTTGTTTTCTCCACAGCCAGCTGCAGCGGTCCTAGTTAATCAGGACTAATTTCAAAGATTTGTTCCCATCAGTCACTTAGACCCAATAAAAGGGAAAGTAGGAATTCAACAGTGGTTGGATGCATTTGAGGTCAACAAAACTGCAAAAGACATTTCTTTATGGAGCTGTTTTTTCCATGGGGGTAGTATCATATTGAAACGGGAACGAGAGAAAACAGACTTTGCCAAAAACTTTGAAGAAGCCTATTGTCTGAGATCTCACTGCTGGATAGTGATGGGAATTCCAGCTCTCTGAAAGGACTTGGATCCAATGGCTCCGTTCCTTTAAGATTCATATTTCCCTTCATTGGTACTAAATATCCCAAATCAGGAAAACCGTAACCGACACTCTGGAGGCGATGAAGTAGGGTTGTAAAGTTGTAACGATGCATTCATTTGGAACCAATATCATTGCATAAAGTGAATATATTGATACATATGAACTTGTTCTTTGGGTCCCAGAGACCCTCCTGTATTCAATTGTATTTTTCTGCTACCGTGGCCTCGTCCTCCAGGGTCCCAGAGACAAGTCCTGCACTCAAATGCATATCCCACTACTCTTATCTGATCCTCCGGGGTCCCGAGACCCGTCCTGCACTCCAACAAGTATCCCACTACCCTCATCTCATCCTCCGGGGTCCCTGGGACCCGATGAACGAGGCGGGATTGTGGTGGAACATACGTATAATCGCATAAAAATAAACAAGGGTCTCGGAGACCCAAAGGGGGGAGGCCACAACGGCAGTTGACATTAAATGAAAAAGCACAAAATGTTAATGCGTTAAATGTTTATATGCTGATACAAAATGTAAATAAAATTAAAACAAGTCCCCATGACACGAAGGACAGCACAAGGGTTAAGGACAAACTTTTATTTTGAAATTCCCACTTAGGTGCATCCCAGCCACATCGACGCAGCATCACCGTCAGAGACAGAGGTCTCAGGTCGGGCGGGGGTCTAGACTCAGTTGGTCATTAAAAGGCGGCGGACACACAACCCCCACCCCCATCCCCCGCCGCCGCTCCCATCCCATATCCGCCTTCGGGAGAGGAATAAATAGGCGCACAGGAAACAAAAACCTTGCAAAAATGACATATGAGCACGCCAAATCAGACATGTTGATTCACTCAGGACTTATATTAACACTGGACCTCGGTGAAATATTATAGGTCATTTGCGGGGGGGTTCTTTTACTCTATTACATTACAAAATTACAGACATTACAACGATTCGCATGAGATTAAGATCACAGACAACCTCCGTAATTATTACGAATGACTAGAGGTCACCAGGTAGTACTAATCCCATGCGAATAGGGCTTACGTTGCTTTTTTGTGAGCTGCCTTCATACAGTATTGTAGATATAAATGTAGCGGATTGGGTTAATTGGGCTTATGATATTGTCTCGTTTCGATAGCAGGCCCCGAATTGAATGGAATCAAAATTGGGTGGTGTTGGCGCAGTGGATGTGACCCATGCCTTTGGTGTGGGACACCTGGGTTCAATTCCCACTGCGATACATCAGCCAATGTGTCCTTGGGCAAGGCACTTCACCCCTAGTTGCTCCAGAGGCGTGTGACCTCTGACATATATAGCACTTGTAAGTCGCTTTGGATAAAAACGTCAGCTAAATGACATGTAATGTAAGAAAATGTTATCAAATCCTAAGGTGGCAGACTTTGTAATATCAGCAAATATCTTTGGATCTTATTGTGATAAAACTTGTGATTTACACTCTTACAACCAGGTACATTATACTAGTTTTTACTGTGTCTTACATAAATAAAAGTAAACCATAATGTCTATTTCATTATGACAGACTTTAATGGTTTTAATACAGGATTATGTGTCTGCTTGTCGGTCTCAGCGCCAGTGGGTCCCGATGATAAAGCTGCTGCTTCGATAGGCTTGTTTTGCATAAACCTAAACAAAGACAGGAGCTTCTAGTTTGTTTTGATTTTGGGTATAAAGAAGAAGAAAAATGTTCCCGGTTGCTGAGCAACATCCTTTTATTTTTGCCCTTTTCAGTGTCTGATGGTCCATTCAGGCTTTTATTTTATTTTTTTATATATATATCTGAAAGTGTAGAAGTGTTTATCCAGTGTTTGATAACCATGGGCTCATAAACATGCCGTGACCAGCAATTTGAGACACACACACACACACACACACACACCTCTGACCTGAATACTGCCCTATCCAGCTGTTTGATAGGAAGAAAGGCACACATGTTTTGTGGGTGAACAGTCAAATAAAACCAACTGTGTGCACAGACTGAGCCAAAGCCAACGAGTAGTTCTGCCCTGAATCAACAACAAGTGTTTAAAGAGTTAAATGTGCTGCCTAACATCCTTGTTACACTCATTTAGAAGTGCGAAAGACTGGTGGTGGGACCTGATAAGCCTAGGGCTTGTAGTGTTATGTTAAAATTTAGTTTTATTTGTTCATACCTTTTTATATATATCAACCTTTGTGTTGTCCTTGGGTCAAATTTGACCCATTTTCAATGCTTTTTTTAACATCGAAAATCAGAAATATAGGTTTCTTTCAACCAAATTGCCCAAAAATAATAGTTTAAATGGTTTCAAAACGGTATCGTGACATGTCCCAGTCTGTGATCCACTCAACATCCTCGATTAGTCAAAATAATTCATGATTTCTGCTTGTTTTCTTACTCAAAAATAAAGTATAACTTCAAATAAATTAGGTTTTTTGAACATGAATTGAAAGAAATGTTGAGAAAAGTGACAACATTTTTTTTTAAAGCATAGAAAAAAGTGAAAAATGTCAAATACAACAATTAAAAAAAAGAAAAAGTTCATTTTCAATTTTAACCCAGAAGGACAACAAGTCGCCGGGAAGACAACACAAGGGTTAATCGTTCGAAATAAAGATTTTATATATATTTCATTCATTCTCAGTTAGGTTTTGATTGGCTTATTGAAAACGCAGCATGATGTAACAGGATGCTACAAGCTGCAGCATCAAGCTGCGTTTGTCGCGCCTGCCAATCTTGCTTGATGTCCTGATTTATGCCTAAAATAAATGTGTCAAATTATATTTTGAAGCTTTCCAATCGTAACCTCTTGCCGTCAGCTGGAGGACGCGGGGCTTAAAGCGATGCTGAACCCAAAACGTACAGCTGCTGTGCTCTCTGCTTCATGACTCAGTAGGTGCTGGAAGTGGCCGGCTTCCCTCTGGATTCGCTCTTCTTTCTATCACTTTATGTGTCATTTTCTCTCTCCATCTCTTCCTCTCCCCCACTTCCAATTATAGCTCAACCTCATGCCGGTTTTCCCAAGACGAAATGAGGAGAGCTGATTAGGTTGAACTTAGCTGCAGCTACTAAATGAGATGGAGGTTTTCACACTGTTTTACTCAGTCAGTGAGACGGAGACTGAGTGTTGGAAAACGAAGAGCCTTAATGTTTTTGTCTGATGAAAGTATGTGAAAAGGGTGTGTGAGCTGTGTCTTTTATATCCTCCTGTTGCGTTAGGTTCTCCAACAGCTGTGTCTTGAGTTTAACACACACACACACCCAGAGTTGGATTAATACAACCGATCTAATTTCACTTGAACCGTTAATATCCTGTTGCCATATGAAATGTATTTCCCCTGCTTTTATAAGCTCTCTTTGGTGAGAAAACGAGGCTGCTTTCATCATCATTAGTCTGTTTTGGCTTTTGAAATCAAGGCAGGATTGAACAGATGAGAAGTTTTTTGGCTTTTCTGTAACGTGCAGATCCCCTGGCGGCGCTGGGTAGAGACGCCCACATGAGTCACATTGTGCTCTGCAGCAGCAGTGATGTGATGTTTGGATGTTCAGGCCAGAGGGTGGATGGACTGAGCGTGTGCAGAGGCGGGGGTTCTCCCTGCGCGCCGGGGGAAGCGCCAGAAAACACAGAAAATTAAACAAAAAAAAAAGTCCCGTGCCGTTTTGATCTAGCGTCAGACTGGCCGGCTCCATCCAGGTTAACACCCCACACCCTTCAGCTTTATGCTGACACTGACGCACGCACTGTGTTGACTTTGCAGGAAAACAATACAGAATGCTGCTTTCAGGTGCTAGTCGGAAGCACAGGAAATTACAGGTTGAGCCTCCGTACACTGAAAAATCAAGACAGTAAATGTGAGACTAACTATTTTCTGTGTCTTCCAGTTTGTGGGTCATACAATAAATACAGAATCAGTTTTGTTTTACCTACCTTTAGTAGAAAATGTGTATCTATATCGATTAGATGTATTGTCCCAGAGGGAGATTTCTTCTTACAGCCAGAAACGTCCAGATATAGACGTGGTATAATAAGAAAATGACATATACCATGATAGAAGTTTTCCAACTCCTAATTCCCAGTAGGTATTTTATTTTAAAAGAGACCGTGCATACTGATTTTGAGCCAATTTGCAATAAAATTAGCATTAACAGTAAAATGGCTCGGAGAAACTGAGTCTGTGGCGTATGTTGATGGATGGATGGATATTGATTGATCCCAAAATGGGAAATTCCAGTGTTGCAGCAGCAACATATCAGACACAGCACATGTACAGAATATACATGAAATAACAGGATACAATATAAGAACCGATGATTTAATATATATATATATATATATATATATATATATATATATATATATATATATATATATATATATATATATATATATATATATATATATATATATATATACACACACACACACACACACACAAGTTGGGAATAAAAATGTTTAACTGTTATTGATAAAGCTTTAGATAACGTAAAAATTGTGCAAGAGCCTCTTAGAGAAGGTGCTCCTCTGTTGGACGTGTGTGTGTGGGTGGGTGGGGGGTTGATCCATGATAGATGAGTTTGTTCAGTGACATCCTCTCCACAACAGCTTAAAAAGTGTCCTCTTTGCAGCCAATCACGGAGCCAGCCTTCCTGATCAGTTTGTTCAGCCTGTTTGTGTCGCTGGCTCCGATGCTGCTGCCCCAGTAGACAGCGGGGGGGGGGGCAGACACAGCGCTGACCACAACAGACTGGTAGAACATCTCCGCTGCACACATCGAATGATCTCCGCTTCCTCTTCCTCTTCTTGTTAACAGCAGTGCTTTTTGATTTCAGTTCGGTTCTCAACAGACCTGCACGCACGCTGGAAGAAGAACTGTTGATCATCTGTCCATCGTGGCATAAAGCCCGCCCTGACAGTTTGATTGGTCCAAAAATGGGTCCTCAGAACGGCCCAGGATAAAGACATTGCAGACCTAAATGTAACGGAAACAGAAGAGTCCTGTTTTTTAATGTCTTTGTCATAGTTTCCTTATGTGCTTACATACATACATCAAATGAAATCCGGTTCTCCACCAGCCGCTAGTGCAACAGGAAAGATGACAATCATACAGAGCTTTTCTTTCCCTGAGATAATTTAGATAATGAGATAATTTCCTACACTTCTCTGCTACTAAAGTCTTTTAAATCTACTGTTGGACTTGCCTTGCATGATTAGAAAAGCTGAAAAAGATTACATTAACCCTCATGTTGTCCTCGGGTCAAACTGACCCGGTTTCAGTTTCTTTCTTTTTTTTTGTCAAAATAAAATGGGCCAAAATTGAAATAAGCGCCAAAAATGTCAACATTAAAAATATCAGAAAACTAAAAAAGGACAAAATAAAAAAGCACTCACAACATTGAAAAAGTGACAAAAATGTGGGAAAAAAGCGGTTGATGGGAAGACAACACAAGGGTTAAGATGCCAGTTAGGGCTCTAAAACGTGACACTTGACATGTCTTCTAGTTTAATTTGCACTAGACTGGCCAAAAGTACCTTGTATATTCGACCTATAGAGTGACTGAGTGATATAATCCATCAGTAATGTTGAGACAAAAAGCAGAAACCACCCAATTAAATGTTTCATATCAGGAGCCCGTACTTTCTAAAATTGAAATACAAACAATGCGAGGCTTTATCTGAACTAGTACTGCTCTGCTGTTGTGGCGCTGGGTGTGTCGGGTCACATTTCCAGCACCATTTTTATTTTATTTTTATTTTTTTACCTCCAGTTGAGCACCGAGTCTGCTCTCGGCTGTTCATAACAGCCGTCAGTCAGTCGCTTGGTACCATCCTCTTCTTCAGTGTGAGCAGGAGACTCCTTCCTCCCAACATACTGCATTTGCTGTCTGTGTGAAGAGCTTTGTGACACTTGAGTGTAAAACAAACTAAATAGAACACAAACACACACTCCCACTCTCACACACACGCCGTGCGTCTCACTATCTTTGTGGGGACCTGTCATTGACATAATGCATTGCCTAACCTTAACCCTTACCTTTACCTAATTCTAACCCTTATCCTAAAACCAAGTCTTAACCCTCAAACAGCCCTTTAAAGTTGTGGGGTCCAGCAAAGCTGTCCGTACCCCACAAGTAAACTGGACTCTGGTTTTTGGACCCCATGAATGTAGTTAAATGAGAACACACACACACACACACACAAATAGATATTCCAAGACACACAGACGGCCTATTCCTGGCCCATGGTGTGGCTGCCATGTGGTGAACAGTAAGAAACTCTTCAGCCATCTGCAGAGCTGTGATTTATAAACACACACACAGACACACACACACACACACACACACACACAGTCCTCCGCTGGGGATACAGCAGTGATTTGGTTTTCTCTGGTTAAAGAGGATTGGCTGCTGCTGGTCGAGACAGGAAGTCGGGCAGGTTACCTCGGGTCAACGCAGCAGGAAAACAACTCTGCGACCACATGGATCTCAGAAGCTGTGTCCTTAGGCTCTACACTGCCACGTTCTGCTTTAAAAACAAATATCTTTTTGCAACATTTACGCCGTTTCCGAGCCTGACGATCTGATTTTTCCAGACAGCTCTGGTTCGAGCGTAGTTGCTCCACAACGGATCAAGTCCAGACCCAACTTCCCGACCTCAAATGTTGTGGGCGGGGCTAAGTTCGGCTGGCATCCAGGCTATTGTAGCTCCTTATCGGCGTCATAAAGAATCTCTGGATAAATAATCTTAAATCCTTTTTATTAAGTTATCTTCATTGTACACTTAACGTGTCCTTTCTCTCTTCTGTTTTCAGGAAACTGAGATTGCAGCTGAATGCAACCATGTAAGTGTCTTCACTTCCTTAAACACTACTTCCTAGCATGCACCAAGTTATCCTATAATCCCGTTTAGTGTACGTTAAGGATTTAACCCCAGAGGAAAGGATTTTTCACGGATGGATGGATGTATGGATGGATGGATGGATGGTTGGTTTTACCTAAAGTCTTCACTCAAACAACCAAAATAAGCTTTGATTTGGTGAAGTGCAGCTCTGAATGTGTCTCCACATATAGATTTTATCGGTTTGACAAAATTAAAAAAATCCTAATTCACTTGCCACTAACTATCTTTTTCTGGAGCTGTCAACCTAGGGCTGGGCAATATATCGATATTATATCAATATCGTGATATGAGACTAGATATCGTCTGTTATCTGTTCTATTTTGGCCTTTACCCACATTACTGATGATTATTTATCAAAAATCTCATTGTATGAATATTTAGTGAAAGCACCAATAGTCAACTCTACTATATAATTTTGATATCAAGGTATTTTATCAAAAATATCGTGATATTTGATTTTCTCCATATTGCCCAGCCCTATTTCAACCACATGCCATGCAAGCTTTTAGCTGTTAGGATTTCATCCTTTCCACTTTTAGGTCTTTTGTTGTTAGCTCAAACTTTAGGCATCACATTTCTTTCTTAATCTTAAAAAATGGGATTATATCATAATAAAATAGTTTGACAAAACAACTTAAGATCCACATGACAAGTGAAATTGTTTTTAGTGGAAAACGGTTCCTTGACAATCGTGAGTGACTCAAGAACTAAAATCAGCTTCTTTTTTTTTTTAAATTCAGACATACAGTTATTGTATTGCAATTTAAGAAATACAAATGTTGATTTTTCTTTAAAGGAAACAAATTAGATGTACTTATTTCAACAAAAACCTGGTTGATTTTGTCTTTTGTATATTTACTATTGCTCTTTTATATGTATGCTACACTCACTGTGGAGAATGCTTCCGGCAGCGTTGTTGAATTAAAAACTGGAAGGACTTAATGTGCTTACTACAGTTACCTGTGTGTGTGTGTGTGTGTGTGTGTGTGTGTGTGTGTGTGTGTGTGTGTGTGTGTGTGTGTGTGTGTGTGTGTGTGTGTGTGTGTGTGTGTGTGTGTGTGTGTGTGTGTGTGTGTGTGTGTGTGTGTGTGTGTGTGTGTGTGTGTGTGTGTGTGTGTGTGTGTGTGTGTGTGTGTGTGTGTGTTGAGGGATGCTTATTTTCAGTATTTTGGGTTATCTTCAAAACAAATTCCCCTTCAGGGACAATAAAATATCTTATCTATCTAATCTTAGAACTGACAACAGAGGCGCTAGGAGGTGTGTACGTGTGTGTGTGTGTGTGTGCGCGTACGTGTGTGTGTTCGTTCTCATTCCACATGTTTTATGCACCTTCTCTCCTCCAGCTGCTGTGGAACTACAAGCTGAACCTGACCACCGACCCAAAGTTTGAGTCCGTAGCCGTGGAGGTCTGCAAGACCACCATCTCTGAGGTCAGTCGCTGAAACCAAACCTCTACAGCTTACCTGCTAGATTCTTTTGTGAACATAAAAAACCTAAAACTCCCCCTCCCCCTCCCAATCTCAAGAAAGGATGACACAGTAATTACAAAATTCAAGACCATTCAACAAAATTGACAATAACCAAATAAACATGTGTACATCACCATAGGCTCATCGTCCATGACCCCCCCCTCCAAAAATCACAAAGCTTCTTAGGAGTCCTCCAGAAAGTTCAGGTACTTTCCCCATTTTCTAGTATAAACAACCAATTAGGCAAACCGTTGCCATCCCACAAGCCCACTCCTGGATTGATGGCACCCCTTCATTCTTCCATCGTCTAAGTCAATCTGTCTGGCTTTCATTAAACTAGTCTGGACCCAGCTTCATGCAGCCTGGGTCCCTGCAGTCTGACATAGGTTACCTGTGAGATTTCAGCTAAGAAACCGCAAAGCCTTAATGCGTTTTTCGGGGAGAGTACTTGTTGAGTAGTGAATCTTCCCCACTCTCAACGACGTGTTCTCACGACAATCTTCTATTAGCCTCTTTGTTATCGGCACACGGCGGCTGTAGGGGTGTGAGGGTGAATCCTGCACCTCTTTACATGCCGCTCACAGAAATTCTCTCTCCAGAAACTGAGTAACACTAAAGAAAAACACCCAATAAATTTAAATAAATAAAACCTGTTTTAGGGTAATCAACGGGAAATTCATGCGAATAAAGGCACACATTTCTACTGCAAGCCACGTTCTAATATACAGGAAGTCCTAATCTTTAGGATCTGTTTGAAGTTCCTGTATCAGCCATTAAGATGAATATTTTTTTTAAAGCCGCAGAAGCACACAAAGCTTCCTGAAGCTGCTTTGAGTCACAAACCCACCAGTTTATTTATTATCAGTCATTCGTTTAACCGTTTCACGTACGTGTATTTAATTGCATTGCATGAATACTAGTGACTCTAAACCTATTTTCTCTGTGATCAGGTCTTGATAAGGAGCCCTAACAGCACCATTTTAAAGCAGGTGTTGCTAAAACATTGTTTCCTTCCTCAGCTTGCTTGTTAAATAAAAAGTATGTAGGATGTTTTGTGCAGAGCTCAATGTGCCAACAATAAACAAGAAAACAATCTCAATCTCAAAACAATTTTAGGAAACACCTGTCTTTCTGTAGGTTGATTCAGTCACATCTCGTGCAGGTGTTGCTAAAAACATTGTTTCCTTCCTAGATCATGTGAAAGAAGCTCAGCTTTCTTGTTAAATAAAAAGTATGTAGGATGTTTTGTGCAGAGCTCAATGTGCCAACGATAAAACACACATGAAGTAAACGAAAAAAATGTTGCAAATAACAAATATTTGTATGTTGCTCATATTCAGCGTGAGTCCCTCTGAGTCCAGGTGTCGCCTGGTGTAGACACTTTGAGGAAACACCTGTCGTTCTGTAGGTTGATTCAGTCATCTGCAGACGGGCTAACAGCAACACCTGCACATCTCGTGCATGTGTTCCTTGAAAGATTGGGTGAGAGAGCCTGTTATTTATCCAACTTACGGGGTTGGATGTTATGTCACAGAGACATGTTGTCCCTGAAGTCTGATTAGTAATGAGAACAGAGACGCTTTGCACGTTACACATATTCAGTGTTATGCACTCAGTGCTTTTACATGCAGTTTGAAAAGCAGATTATATTCATGTTAAACCAGTACCCCAGTTTCTCAAGCACCATGTAATACCCCAGTTAACAGACCTAGAGTAACTGGGGCTATTCCTAGGGCTATAACTATATGCAAAAGCCCAACTATATGCAAAAGCCCACTCAGATCTGAGTGTCGTGACTAGATATATTAATTTTTTTTAAATTAAATTTTAACTTAATTTTTGTCCTATACTCAAATCACAATTGCACTGAAAATTTTTGTTTTTGAAAAAATGAAAAGAGTTTGGGGAAAATCAACAACAACCAGCATATTCAAAGTGCTTTGAGTCGTCGTGCCGAGCTGATGAAGCCGTCTGCGCTCCTCTCTCAGATTAAGGAATGTGCGGCGGAGGAGCTGGGCAAGGGCTACCTGGTGTCCTGCCTGGTGGATCACCGTGGCAACATCAGCGACTACCAGTGCAACCAGTACATCACCAAGATGACCACCATCGTCTTCAGCGACTACCGGCTGATCTGCGGCTTCATGGACCAGTGTCGCGAGGACATCAACGCTCTGCACTGCGGCAGCATCAGCACCGGGGAGAAGGTGAGAATCCTCCAACCGGGTTTTAAGGTTCACACTAATCCGGGTTTGGTGCCGTTCAGGTTGGACTCAATTCTGTTCTCATTAAAACCGGTTTCACTAAAGGTCCCCGGCCACACGTATTTCATTACTTTGTGGAAGGGTCTGAAGTTCTACCATGGACTCTGTAACTTGGTTACCATGGTAACCTTGTTTCAAGCCATTCTAGCGTGGTGTAGAAAGTCTGCAGGAAGACTCGGCTCCATTTTTGTGAATAATAATGAGCTCAGGCAACGTGACGTCATACTGACCAGCTGTTGTGATTAACCTGATTGGCTAAAGCTTACAGAGGAGGTAGCAGTTAATTTTCACATTCACCACATAACACACGCACAGATATGGACCTGACATGTTTAAAAATCAAGTAAAAATGGTTTTGTGTGGCAGGGCATCTTAAAGAAAAGTAATAGAGCAGCAACTAATTATTACTTTCATAGTTGATTTAATCTGTGAATTATTTTCTGGATGAATGGATCAGCTGTTTGGTCTCTAAGATGTCAGAAAATTGTGAAAAATGTAGATCAAGCCCAAGACGACGTCCTCAAATGTCTCTTTGTCTGTCTGCCTGTCACACAACAGGGAAGAAACTAGAACATGTTGACATTTAACAAGCGGACATCAGAAGTTTTTCATAAAAAATGAGGTCAATGGATTATGAAAATAGTTGCGGAGTAACTTAATAGTTCTAGTAATACATCTAATCAATTTATTCTTTTTTAAGGCTACCAAAATCACAGTTATGTCCTCCTAACAGACATTCTGTAATCCTTTAAGGTTAATAAGCAAAATAAAAAAATGTCCTTGTTTTCGTCTTGAACTAGGTCAACGTTGAATATCAGCAATAGTGGAGCAGATAAGTGCCATTTTTTGGGGTAATCGTTCACAAGTGGATACAATCACCAAATTTGGTGCTTGTATCCACTTGTGAACAATTTTTCCCTCTTATCTGCCCCACTACAAAGCAACCTGTGGAAGTTGGTTGTAGCGTTTACATAGGTCGCCTGCCAATATGAAGGTTGGTGGTTCGATCCCCACCTTGTAGTCCTATGTCGAAGTGTCCTTGGGCAAGACACTGCGCCATCGGAGTGTAAATGTGTGTGAGTGTGTATCTGATGAGCAGGCGTGTAGATGTGTGTGTGTGAGTGTGTATCTGATGAGCAGGTGTGTAGATGTGTGTGTGAGTGTGTATCTGATGAGCAGGTGTGTAGATGTGTGTGTGAGTGTGTATCTGATGAGCAGGTGTGTAGATGTGTGTGTGAGTGTGTATCTGATGAGCAGGTGTGTAGATGTGTGTGTGAGTGTGTATCTGATGAGCAGGTGTGTAGATGTGTGTGTGAGTGTGTATCTGATGAGCAGGTGTGTAGATGTGTGTGAGTGTGTATCTGATGAGCAGGTGTGTAGATGTGTGTGTGTGTGTGTGTGTGTGTGAGTGTGTATCTGATGAGCAGGTGTGTAGATGTGTGTGTGTGTGAGTGTGTATCTGATGAGCAGGTGTGTAGATGTGTGTGAGTGTGTATCTGATGAGCAGGTGTGTAGATGTGTGTGTGAGTGTGTATCTGATGAGCAGGTGTGTAGATGTGTGTGAGTGTGTATCTGATGAGCAGGTGTGTAGATGTGTGTGTGAGTGTGTATCTGATGAGCAGGTGTGTAGATGTGAGTGTGTATCTGATGAGCAGGTGTGTAGATGTGTGTGAGTGTGTATCTGATGAGCAGGCGTGTAGATGTGTGTGTGAGTGTGTATCTGATGAGCAGGTGTGTAGATGTGTGTATCTGATGAGCAGGTGTGTAGATGTGTGTGTGAGTGTGTATCTGATGAGCAGGTGTGTAGATGTGTGTGTGAGTGTGTATCTGATGAGCAGGTGTGTAGATGTGTGTGTGTGAGTGTGTATCTGATGAGCAGGTGTGTAGATGTGTGTGTGAGTGTGTATCTGATGAGCAGGTGTGTAGATGTGTGTGAGTGTGTATCTGATGAGCAGGTGTGTAGATGTGTGTGAGTGTGTATCTGATGAGCAGGTGTGTAGATGTGTGTGTGTGTGTGTGTGTGTGTGAGTGTGTATCTGACGAGCAGGTGTGTAGAGGTGTGTGAGTGGATCTGATGAGCAGGTGTGTAGATGTGTGTGTGAGTGTGTATCTGATGAGCAGGTGTGTAGATGTGAGTGTGTATCTGATGAGCAGGTGTGTAGATGTGAGTGTGTATCTGATGAGCAGGTGTGTAGATGTGTGTGTGTGAGTGTGTATCTGATGAGCAGGTGTGTAGATGTGTGTGTGAGTGTGTATCTGACGAGCAGGTGTGTAGATGTGTGTGTGAGTGTGTATCTGATGAGCAGGTGTGTAGATGTGAGTGTGTATCTGATGAGCAGGTGTGTAGATGTGTGTGTGAGTGTGTATCTGATGAGCAGGTGTGTAGATGTGTGTGTGTGGATGTGTGTGAGTGTGGATCTGATGAGCAGGTGTGTAGATGTGTGTGAGTGTGGATCTGATGAGCAGGTGTGTAGATGTGTGTGAGTGTGTATCTGATGAGCAGGTGTGTAGATGTGTGTGAGTGTGTATCTGATGAGCAGGTGTGTAGATGTGTGTGAGTGTGTATCTGATGAGCAGGTGTGTAGATGTGTGTGAGTGTGTATCTGATGAGCAGGTGTGTAGGTGTGTGTGTGTGTGTGTGTGTGTGTGAGTGTGTATCTGATGAGCAGGTGTGTAGATGTGTGTGTGTGTGAGTGTGTATCTGATGAGCAGGTGTGTAGATGTGTGTGTGTGTGTGTGTGTGTGTGTGTGTGTGTGAGTGTGTATCTGATGAGCAGGTGTGTAGATGTGTGTGTGTGTGTGAGTGTGTATCTGATGAGCAGGTGTGTAGATGTGTGTGTGAGTGTGTATCTGATGAGCAGGTGTGTAGATTTGAGTGTGTATCTGATGAGCAGGTGTGTAGATTTGAGTGTGTATCTGATGAGCAGGTGTGTAGATGTGTGTGTGTGAGTGTGTATCTGATGAGCAGGTGTGTAGATGTGTGTGTGTGAGTGTGTATCTGATGAGCAGGTGTGTAGATGTGTGTGAGTGTGTATCTAATGAGCAGGTGTGTAGATGTGTGTGAGTGTGTATCTAATGAGCAGGTGTGTAGATGTGTGTGAGTGTGTATCTGATGAGCAGGTGTGTAGATGTGTGTGAGTGTGTATCTGATGAGCAGGTGTGTAGATGTGTGTGTGTGTGTGAGTGTGTATCTGATGAGCAGGTGTGTAGATGTGTGTGTGTGTGTGTGTGAGTGAGTGTGTATCTGATGAGCAGGTGGGTAGATGTGTGTGTGAGTGTGTATCTGATGAGCAGGTGTGTAGATGTGTGTGAGTGTGTATCTAATGAGCAGGTGTGTGAGTGTGTATCTGATGAGCAGGTGTGTAGATGTGTGTGAGTGTGTATCTGATGAGCAGGTGTGTAGATGTGTGTGTGTGAGTGTGTATCTGATGTGCAGGTGTGTAGATGTGTGTGAGTGTGTATCTGATGAGCAGGTGGCACCTTGTACGGCAGCCTCGGCCACAGTGTACGAATGTGTGTGAATGCTTCCTGCACCTAAAAGTAGTCTCTGACACTAGAAAAGCGCCGTATAAGAACCGTCCATTTACAGAGTTGCCTGATTCGGTGGTGGGTCTCTTCCACTCGGTCTGAAGAAAACAACCGAACCCTGTAACTGTGTTCAAAGTGTGACTCAGCTGGAGTGAGAGAAGACAACTCTGACAGCAGATAGTCACCAGCAGAGCGACTCAGCCTCGTCTGAAGGTGTCCTCCCGCCTGGCCAAGCTAAACCTCATAAGCCAGTTAGACACGCGGTTATTATGGGACATCACGTCGCCACAATTAGAACTCGGAGCAAATTATTCATTTGTCAGTAGGAGCAGAGTCGCTTTCATTATCAGGAATTTGTCACGGCGGCTCATTTCCAGCGTGCTCGGAGTGGAGATTAGACTGACCGTGTTCACTCGTCTCGTACCGCAAATACCAGACGTACTCTGACAAAACGGTTTATGGAGCGAAAGGAAACCTCACTCCATGTGGGATTAGTGATGCTATAAACTACACTGTCATTACTTTCAAATTGAGAACATTTGGGCTTGTGTTTTTAAAAAATGAAGTGGAGTGTTTTGGATTTAACTTCACTCGTACATGGATGAGGAAAAGATTGTGAAGAGTTTGTTGTTGATGGAATTCCTTGGCAGAAAACAGGGAAGGAGCGCTCTTTCTGCTCTTTCATTCAACTTAACAATTACATTTAATAGGAACATTTGCAAGGTTTACTTTAGATTAGTAGGATCCCCATTCTCACCAGGGTGTCCTCGGGTGTGCTCATATTATGCTAATTTCCAGGTCCATAATTGTATTAAGAGGTTGTATCAGAAAAGGTTTATGTGGTCTAGTTATCAAAAAATATATATTTTTGTTGTACATGCTGCAGCTCCTCTTTTCACCCTGTGTGTTGAGCTCTCTGTTTTAGCTACAGAGTGAAACATCTCACTTCTGTTCCATCTTTTGTTGGGAGTCGCACATGCTCAGTAGCTAGGTAAGGACTACTAGCCAGTCAGAAGCAGAGTATGAGGGCGTGCCCTGACAGTACCTAGGTAAGGACTACTAGCCAGTCAGAAGCAGAGTATGAGGGCGTGGCCTGACAGTACCTAGGTTAGGACTACTAGCCAGTCAGAAGCAGAGTATGAGGGTCCTGACAGTACCTAGGTAAGGACTACTAGCCAGTCAGAAGCAGAGTATGAGGGCGTGCCATGCTAGCAGGTAGGTTAGCATTATAACGTGTGTTAAGTGACACGTGTGTCTCTGAAGTAAAGGCTGGACTACTACAGAGCTGTTTGGAGCAGTTGGTGAACAGTGTTTTCTGTTGGAGATGGTATTTCAAAATCTAAATTATAGGCCTTAAAAAGTCTTAAATTTGCTGATGTATTGTGATGTAGGTCTTAAACATATCTAAACAGGTCTTCATTTTATCCCTAATGCTCATTGAAATGCTCTTGCTGCGCTGTCGACTGTTTTTTCCTCCATGGCGTTGTAGTTTGAATAATAATAAATCATTTATAACGTGTAACTGCTATAATACTGAACTTCTTTAAAGTGTATTTTCTTACGTGGTGTCGAAGCGGTGCATAAACTCCAGTACTTACCCATACCAGCATTTTATTCAGTATCGTAGGCTTTTCTGGTACTGGTATCGGATCATCTCTAATTTTTAAATAGATTTTATGAATGAACAAACAAACCTCCCTGTTCCCGCTGTAACTGTGGTCTCTTTGTGCTCTCCGTGCAGGACATCCACTCTCAGGGGGAGGTGATCGCCTGTCTGGAGAAAGGGTTGGTGCGGGAGGCCGAGGAGCAGCCGGGAGCGCACCCCATCAAGGACGACTGTAAGAAGTCCATCATGAGAGTCGCAGAGCTCTCGTCGGACGACTTCCACCTGGACCGATACCTGTACTTCGCCTGCCGCGACGACCGCGAGCGCTTCTGTGAAAGCGTGAGGACTCAGTTAACGATCTCTTGCACATCTCCACCGGGCTGTTAAACTGCAACTGTTAAATGCATCTTTTTAAAGATTGTTTTCCTAATCCTTCGCATCATTCACTGCAGTAGTTTTTGAGGTAGTAGTAGTTTCTTACTGACATTTATTGAAAACATTTCTGGTACAGGATATAAAATCCTCTATTCCAGACTCCAGCAACACAGAAAACACCAAATATACATTTTAACACGTGGTTTTCATAAAACACGTTAATTTCATGATTACAATTTTCTAACAATTCATAAATAAGTTACATAAATTACTGACTTTATAATTATACATTACACCTTTTGACATGCAAAATGCATCCAACCTACTGTTATTTTTTATTTATTTATTTACTTAACTTTTATTTAACCAGGAAAGTCCTGTTGAGGATAAAAACCTCTTTTTCAAGGGAGTCCTGGCCAAGAGGCAGGCAATAACACAATCAATTACATTTATGTGCTCAATCATACACCATTGTTGTTAAAAGAATAAATTGAAGAGGAACGCACAACTTCTTCTGGAAGCTTGTTACATGATTACACTGAGTGTAAAATAATTCTTTCTCTTTTCAGACATGCATGTTCTAGGGTAAAGCTTTAAAGAGTTCCCTCTTGTCTCATACGTATTGCTCCAAAACTGAGAGATAGGCTCAACTGTTACATTAATATCATAAGTTACGCACTAAAGCTTTAAGTTGCTGTATTGCCGCGTAATAATCGCGTTCTGCGTGAAAGAACCCGTGACATTGACGTGTGAATTACCCCTCCCCCGGTGTGTAAAGGCCTTTAGATGTGATTTTAAAATTTAGCAAAGAACAAAACATTTTTTTAGGCAAGGCAGCTTTA
Source organism: Percina caprodes (assembly GCA_013375575.1). Classification (NCBI taxonomy): domain Eukaryota; kingdom Metazoa; phylum Chordata; class Actinopteri; order Perciformes; family Percidae; genus Percina; species Percina caprodes. The sequence continues at coordinate 332,747 of JABXJD010000386.1, forward strand.
TTTGTAGAGCACATTTCAGCAACAGGGCAATTCAAAGTGCTTTACACAAAAACAGTTAAAAAAACAGTTAAAAACAAAAAATAAATGAATAAAAACCAATACAAATAAAAACATTAAGATACATAAAACACAAGATAAAAAAGTTACAGTGCAGCATAAGAAAGTAATTAAAAAAAATGAATTTAAAGAAGGGCAACATCAAAAAGAAAGGTCTTCAGCATTGATTTAAAAGAACTGAGAGTAGCAGCAGACCTGCAGGTTTCTGGGAGTACTTTTAATAAAAGTACGGATTGTAAAAACTACTTCAAAAGTAGAAGTACACAAATAACTACGAGTAATTTCATTTTGTTACTTTTCACCTCTGGCTGACGACCTAATGCACATGTCCGCCAGGTCGTTTCCGATTTAGTGATGTATCACAAATTCATCTTTTTTAGAGTTGTTTTTCATCTTAAACCAATGACTGTCTGCATCCTTTATCATTCTGACACTTTTCATATTCACTTTCAATTTCATATCTTTTAAACACTTATTTTCTGCTTTTTCTTTTTCAGTCCACTCATATTTTTGTGTTCATTAAGTGTCTAAAATGTGAGCCATGTTGGCTTTTTATCAGCTTTGTTACTTTATTTGGCTCTTTAAATTGTCCTCACACTCAGTTTTCAGGTTTGTAAAACCTGCAGATGGCTTTTAAACCCCCCCCCCCAATCGTTAACATCTCAGGTTAATGATGCAGTCATGCCTCAAGCTAATCAGTAACAAGATGCAGAGTTAGAAGTTTTATTTTAGTTTCTCCATTAGGCGGTTAAAACGTTTCATCATCAACATTTGTCCACTTCATGAAAACGCCTGTAATAAAAGTCTGAGGCTTTGTTTCCCCCTCTCATTCCCCCTGCTGTAGCGTTTCCCCCTCTCATTCCCCCTGCTGTGGCGTTTCCCCCTCTCATTCCCCCTGCGCTGGCGTTTCCCCCTCTCATTCCCCCTGCGCTGGCGTTTCCCCCTCTCATTCCCCCTGCTGTGGCGTTTCCCCCTCTCATTCTCCCTGTTGTGGCGTTTCCCCCTCTCATTCTCCCTGCTGTGGCGTTTCCCCCTCTCATTCCCCCTGCGCTGGCGTTTCCCCCTCTCATTCCCCCTGCGCTGGCGTTTCCCCTCTCATTCCCCTGCGCTGGCGTTTCCCCTCTCATTCCCCCTGCGCTGGCGTTTCCCTCTCATTCCCCCTGCTGTGGCGTTTCCCTCTCATTCTCCCTGTTGTGGCGTTTCCCTCTCATTCTCCCTGCTGTGGCGTTTCCCCTCTCATTCCCCTGCGCTGGCGTTTCCCCTCTCATTCCCCTGCGCTGGCGTTTCCCCTCTCATTCCCCTGCGCTGGCGTTTCCCCTCTCATTCCCCTGCGCTGGCGTTTCCCCTCTCATTCCCCCTGCTGTGGCGTTTCCCCTCTCATTCCCCTGCTGTGGCGTTTCCCCTCTCATTCTCCCTGCTGTGGCGTTTCCCCCTCTCATTCCCCCTGCGCTGGCGTTTCCCCCTCTCATTCCCCTGCTGTGGCGTTTCCCCCTCTCATTCCCCCTGCTGTGGCGTTTCCCCCTCTCATTCCCCCTGCGCTGGCGTTTCCCCTCTCATTCCCCCTGCTGTAGCGTTTCCCCCTCTCATTCCCCCTGCGCTGGCGTTTCCCCCTCTCATTCCCCCTGCGCTGGCGTTTCCCCCTCTCATTCCCCCTGCGCTGGCGTTTCCCCCTCTCATTCCCCCTGCTGTGGCGTTTCCCCCTCTCATTCCCCCTGCTGTGGCGTTTCCCCCTCTCATTCCCCCTGCTGTGGCGTTTCCCCCTCTCATTCCCCCTGCTGTGGCGTTTCCCCCTCTCATTCCCCCTGCTGTGGCGTTTCCCCTCTCATTCCCCTGCTGTGGCGTTTCCCCTCTCATTCTCCCTGCTGTGGCGTTTCCCCTCTCATTCCCCCTGCGCTGGCGTTTCCCCCTCTCATTCCCCCTGCGCTGGCGTTTCCCCCTCTCATTCCCCCTGCTGTGGCGTTTCCCCCTCTCATTCCCCCTGCTGTGGCGTTTCCCCCTCTCATTCCCCCTGCTGTGGCGTTTCCCCTCTCATTACCCCTGCTGTGGCGTTTCCCCTCTCATTCCCCTGCTGTGGCGTTTCCCCCTCTCATTCCCCCTGCTGTGGCGTTTCCCCCTCTCATTCTCCCTGCTGTGGCGTTTCCCCCTCTCATTCCCCCTGCTCTGGCGTTCCCCCCCTCTCATTCCCCCGTTTTGGTTTGGAATCTGCAGGGTTGTGTTGCAGTCTCAACGGCCACCAACAAAGACCTTTGGCAATGCCGACCCTGCAATGTGCCCTCAGCCCTAAAATTAACTTTAAACCAGTGTTTTTCTGCCTCGAGATAGCCCAGAGTGCACCTGAACACACCACCCTGTAAGACCAGCACGCCCAGAGTGCACCTGAACACACCACCCTGTAAGACCAGCACGCCCAGAGTGCACCTGAACACACCACCCTGTAAGACCAGCACGCCCAGAGTGCACCTGAACACACTTCCCTGTAAAACCAGCATGCCCATGGGCGCAGGGCGCAGGTGCATTTGGGCGTTGGACTGACTACTTTTGGTATGGCCGTGTTAGTTTTAACGGAGATTAGTTCTTCTACTGGAGCTAAAAACACTTGTGTGCACGGAGATCGCTTTTGGCTCAATACTCAATATGCTTAAAAAACCCAAAAGGTAGCGATGTACATGTAGCCTGATATCAAAGGAGTCGGGGATCATCTGAATGAATCGGCCTGTCAGGATCAATCATGAATGTTTGGCTGATGTCATATTGAAATGAGATATAAGATATTTCTACGTTTTCGGTATTATGGAATCTTTCTGCCGTTGATGGACTTTTATTTTGGCATTTTTTTCAGACACTGGCCGGAGAGGGACGGGTTTACAAATGTCTCTTCAATCACAAGTTCGAGGAGGCGATGTCTGAGAGGGTGAGTTTAACGAGCCAAAGCGCTGCTTTCATTTTAAATTCTCATGTTAGTAGTTGTGCAGAATAATGCTTAAAAGTATAGTAAGTGATATACTATGATATACTACAACTATGCTCAAACCAGAGCTGTTTGGACCAATCATATCGTCAGCTTTATATGATGATGGACAGACAATCAACAGTAACGTAATCAACCCCGTCGCCAAAGAGCGCTTGGGTTGAATTGGTTTACAACAAAGACGGCTGCCGCTGGAGAGCTGCGATGTGTAGATTCCTCCATTGCGTCCAATATAGAAGATATCGACAGCGCATTCATTTTAAAAGAGGAACAGAGAACCGCGGTGTAGGCAGTCGTCGATCGGAAAGATGTTTGTTTGGCCTACGTCGCATACTCCGTTGCTCTGATTGGACGTTGGTATGACGACGTCATGCTGACTTTGGCGAAGAAACGAGGTCACATAGTTTGAAGCTTTACTGTGATGCTGACGGGCGGCTGTGTGTCCTCAGTGTCGCGAAGCTTTGACCACCCGGCAGAAGCTGATCGCCCAGGACTACAAGGTGAGCTACTCGCTGGCCAAAGCCTGCAAGTCGGACCTGAGGAAATACCACTGCAGCGCCGACAGCAACATGCCCCGTGCCCGAGAGGCTCGCCTGTCCTACCTGCTGCTCTGTCTGGAGTCGGCGGTACACAGAGGTAAGCAGTCGATTACTCCCATCCCTGCTCGGGCTGCAATGTATGAGGTTAGTATGAGTTTTTCATACGTGTGTGTGTCTGTGTGTGTGTGTGTGTGTGTGTCAGGCCGTGTGGTCAGTGGCGAGTGTCAGGGCGAGATGATGGACTACAGGCGGATGCTGATGGAGGATTTCTCTCTGAGTCCGGAGATCGTGCTGCACTGTCGGAGCGAGATCGAGGGCCACTGCTCCGGTCTGCACCGCAAAGGACGGACGCTGCACTGCCTGATGAGGGTCGGCAGAGGAGACATGGGCGCCATCGACCCCGACTGCCAGAGGGCGGTAAGTCGACATTTAGATTAGATTAGATAATACTTTGTTACAGTAGCATTCTCAACAATAACAGCAAAAAACAAACAAACAAGTAAACACACAAGAAAAACAGGCAAACAGTAGACAATGGGAAGAAGGTAGACTGAAGTAAAGTGGCGTCAAATAAAGGTTTTGAAAAGTGCGGTTGCCATAGTACAAAAAAACAATATTGCAGTGTAAGTAAGTGACGTTAAAATTAAATTGAATATGTAATTAAGGTAATAAAGCAAAAGTAGGAAACCATAATATAAGTTATATTCACTTGTGACCATAAATAATGTTGAAAAAGTAAGTACTTGTAATGGAAAAATATAAATACAGATAAAGATATACAGAGTATGTGTGGAATAAATGAAAAACAGGAAGAGAAACTACAACATTATCAGGTGGTGCAGGTGTTGGAGAGTCTGACAGCGACCGGGATGAAGGACCTGCGATACCTCTCATTCTTACACCGGGGGGGGAGATGTATCAGTCTGCTGCTGAAGGAGCTGCTCAGGGACCCCACAGTGTCATGTAAGGGGGTGGGAGGTGTTAGCCAAGCTGACATCCATCATGGACAACATCCTTCTCTCCCCTACTTTCTCTACTTTATATCAACTGTAGGTAGGGCTGGTCGGAAAAATCAGATATCCAGATATTTTTAACCAAATATGTCTATCAATGTTGCGATTTCCTTGTGTGTGTGTGTGTGTGTGTGTGTGTGTGTGTGTGTGTGTGTGTGTGTGTGTGTGTGTGTGTGTGTGTGTGTGTGTGTGTGTGTGTGTGTGTGTGTGTGTGTGTGTGTGTGTGTGTGTGTGTGTGTGTGTGTGTGTGTGTGTGTGTGTGTGTGTGTGTGTGTGTGTGTGTGTGTGTGTGTGTGTGTGTGTGTGTGTGTGTGTGTGTGTGTGTGTGTAATGCGTTGATTTTTATTTATGTTGATATTGTGTTTTCTGATCTCAGCTCCAGATTCTGATCCAGGAAGCCGACCCCGGAGCCGACTACCGCATCGACCGAGCACTCAATGAGGCCTGCGAGTCCGTCATCCAGACTGCCTGCAAACACATCCGCAGCGGAGACCCCATGTGAGTCCCTGTGTCTTTCACACTCTAGTCTATATCGACGGGATCGCTCCGGTGCTGTCAGAACTCTGCCGGAGGTCCCTCTTTTCGACCAGATGTCCGTCCCCTTCCTCTGTCTTTGTGTTGTAGTTCTAACCTCCGGTGGATTTCTGAGGACTCTGGTTACCTGGTCCTCAGATCTCTGGTCCTCTGCAGGGTAAATCCAGACAGCTAGCTAGACTATCTGTCCAATCTGAGGTTTCTGTTGCACGACTAAAACTACTTTTGAACGTACACGTTCCACCAAAACAAGTTCCTTCCCGAGGCTATATTGCAGAGGCACCGTGGCTCCATCTAGCGCATAGCAGATCTCAAGATGATATTGATTGGTTTAAAGAAATGCCAATAGACCAGAGCATGTTTCCCCCCTTCCCAGAATGCCATGTGGACTAGCCAGACCCTCCAGCGCTGTGGAGGAAGGTCTGGCAAAGCGAGGCTTCTGACATTTGTTTCTCTTGTAATTCTGCATAGTATTTATAATATATACGTCCATCCATCTATCATCATCCCCTTATTTTGTGTAATTTCTGGTAATAATCATATCTAATTTGCACCTTTTTCTTAAATCCTTTTTTCCCCCTGATGCAATGACTCAATCCGAAAGATTTTAATTTAATCTAATTGAAAGAAACTTGTATTAAAAGTTCCAACATGTAAAAGTAAAATGACTTATTCTCAGTGTCTTTTAGTTCCTTAGAGTATATGATAGGGGTGTGAATCTTCACTGGTCTCTTCACCTCCTCAATATCATCATATATTACTGCACATGGTTTTCATCAGCTAATTCAACGGTTCAGATATACAGGTAAAAGCCAGTAAATTAGAATATTTTGAAAAACTTGATTTATTTCAGTAATTGCATTCAAAAGGTGTAACTTGTACATTATATTTATTCATTGCACACAGACTGATGCATTCAAATGTTTATTTCATTTAATTTTGATGATTTGAAGTGGCAACAAATGAAAATCCAAAATTCCGTGTGTCACAAAATTAGAATATTGTGTAAGGGTTAAATTTTGAAGACACCTGGTGCCACAAAGTAATCAGCTGATTAACTCAAAACACCTGCAAAGGGCTTTAAATGGTCTCTCAGTCCAGTTCTGAAGCCTACACAAACATGGGGAAGACTTCAGATTTGACAGCTGTCCAAAAGGCGACCATCGACACATTGCACAAGGAGGGAAAGACACAAAAGGTTATTGCTGAAGAGGCTGGCTGTTCTCAGAGCTCTGTGTCCAAACACATTAATAGAGAGGCAAAGGGAAGGAAAAACTGTGGTCAGAAAAAGTGTACAAGCGATAGGGATCACCGCGCCTAGTCAAGATTGTGAAAAAAGATTCACAAGGAGTGGACAGCTGCTGGAGTCAGTGCTTCAAGATCCACCACCAAGAGACGCTTGAAAGACATGGGTTTCAACTGCCGCATACCTCGTGTCAAGCCACTGTTGACCAAGAAACAGCGCGAAAAGCGTCTCACCTGGGCTAAGGAAAAAAGAGCTGGACTGCTGCTGAGTGGTCCAAAGTCATGTTTTCTGACGAAAGCAAATTTTGCATTTCCTTTGGAAATCGAGGTCCCAGAGTCTGGAGGAAGACAGGAGAGGCACAGGATCCACGTTGCCTGAAGTCTAGTGTAAAGTTTCCACCATCAGTGATGGTTTGGGGTGCCATGTCATCTGCTGGTGTCGGTCCACTCTGTTTCCTGAGATCCAGGGTCAACGCAGCCGTCTACCAGCAAGTTTTAGAGCACTTCATGCTTCCTGCTGCTGACCTGCTCTATGGAGATGGAGATTTCAGGTTCCAACAGGACTTGGCGCCTGCACACAGCGCAAAATCTACCCGTGCCTGGTTTACGGACCATGGTATTTCTGTTCTAAATTGGCCAGCCAACTCCCTGACCTTAGCCCCATAGAAAATCTGTGGGGTATTGTGAAAAGGAAGATGCAGAATGCCAGACCCAAAAACGCAGAAGAGTTGAAGGCCACTATCAGAGCAACCTGGGCTCTCATAACACCTGAGCAGTGCCAGAAACTCATCGACTCCATGCCACGCCGCATTAATGCAGTAATTGAGGCAAAAGGAGCTCCAACCAAGTATTGAGTATTGTACATGCTCATATTTTTCATTTTCTTACTTTTCAGTTGGCCAACATTTCTAAAAACTCCCTTTTTTGTATTAGCCTTAAGTAATATTCTAATTTTGTGACACACGGAATTTTGGATTTTCATTTGTTGCCACTTCAAATCATCAAAATTAAATGAAATAAACATTTGAATGCATCAGTCTGTGTGCAATGAATAAATATAATGTACAAGTTACACCTTTTGAATGCAATTACTGAAATAAATCAAGTTTTTCAAAATATTCTAATTTACTGGCTTTTACCTGTATACACACTCCTCGTTGTATTGTATCTGCTCTAAAAGAAGACACTTCCTGAATGTGACTAAGTCAGAACACCACAGACCAAATGCAAAAACAAAAGAAAGGAGCGAGCAGGTGTAAAGATTGAATTTCACTACATTGTACTGTACTTGTATGTGATGAATACTAAATAAAGTTCTTGTTGTGTTGCTGTTCCTGCAGGATCCTGTCCTGTCTGATGGAGCATCTGTACACCGAGAAGATGGTGGAGGACTGTGAACACAGACTCCTGGAGCTGCAGTACTTTATCGCCAGAGACTGGAAGTAAGTCCTGCTAATCCTCCTCCTTCACAGATACAAAAAAACAAAAAACCTGCAGCTTTATTTTTACTGAACTTTGCTAAAACAGAATCAAATAAGTTGCTTTGTAAAGCATAAAAGAAATGTCTTCTGAAACACCAATAAATGTGAGATTGGAAACTAGGTGGTACTGTATTAATGTATACTGATGGACAATGTACTTAATTGATGCTTAATGGTTCCACCGTGTGTTGTTGCCCAGGTTGGATCCCATCTTGTATAAGAAATGTCAGGGCGATGCTGCCCGGCTCTGCCACACTCACGGCTGGAACGAGACTAGCGAAATGATGCCCCCCGGCGCCATTTTCTCCTGCCTGTACCGCCACGCCTACCGCTCCTTGGAGCAGGGACGCAGGGTGAGTCTCTGCAGCGTTTCTCCTTGAGGACACTTCTTTCCACCATGACACCACCATCACTGGGGAATGTTTTTAGTTTTATTTTATATAATATATATATATATATATATATATATATATATATATATATATATATATATATATATATATATATATATATATATATATATATATATATATATATATATATATATATATATATATATATATATTTTTTAATGATCAGTTCCCGCATACTTTCCTTTCCACCTAGCATTATTACTTACTTACCTGTAGTAGTGTCCCTCAATACAGTTTCCCCCCCCCCAGGGTTTTTCATATCTGCTGCTGTGGCTTCTGCCGTACCACAAATACTGTACATTTCCCTTGAAATTATCCTTAGTCAAAACAGCTACAAAGAGACACCAAATGACCACAAAAAGACACAAAGCAACCACGAAGAGACAAAAAATGATCACAAAGAGATACAAAGCAGCAACAAAGAGTCCCAGAACAGTTGCAAAAAGAAACTGAGAGAGTCACGACTATGAAAAAACCACTAGACACAAAATAATCACAAAGAGACACAAAGCAGCCTCGAAGAGACTCAAAATGACTACCAAGAGACACAAAGTCATGACTCTGTAAATGGGCAAAAAAAACAGACACAAAATGACCACAAAGAGACACAAAATGACCACAAAGAGACACAAAATGACCACACAGACACAAAATGACCACACAGACACATAATGACTACAAAGAGACACATAACGACTACAAAGAGACACATAATGACTACAAAGAGACACATAATGACTACAAAGAGACACATAATGACTACAAAGAGACACATAATGACTACAAAGAGACACAAAATGACAACATAGACACATAATGACTACAAAGAGTCACGACTCTGTAAATGGGCAAAAAAACACAGAGACACAGAATGACCACAAAGAGACAGAATGACTACAAAGAGACAGAATGACTACAAAGAGACAGAATGACTACAAAGAGACAGAATGACTACAAAGAGACAGAATGACTACAAAGAGACACAAAATGACCACACAGACACAAAATGACCACACAGACACATGTCTACCAAGAGACTCACAATGACTATGAAAAGGGGCAAAACAACCACAAGACAGTGACCATATGTGAGCACCAAAAAACCAAAAGGCCGGTTACCTCTATCACACTGGAAATTGAAGCTCAAACTGTCTGTAAACTGTAAACCCATTTGTAGTTGTAGTGTCAGTATGGAGAAGAAGTCAAATCTACAGTAAGTCTGAACTTCCTCACTGACCTCGGCATATTCTCCTAGCTCGTCAGTGGCGAGTCTGAAGCAGAAACCCAGCGTTTGACTGTGAGTATGTCGCGCTGCTGAACTGATGATAATCACTGGAAACTGCACACGCCTGTCATGATGCCTGGGAAGTGATTATACTGTAATTCTTATCTAATATCGGTGCATGTGGAAGCTGGGTTTTTTTATTGTGTGAAAAGTGAAAGTGAGCTGCTAAACTGTGATGTGAAGAATCAATGCAATTATCCAATTATGTAAAACTGGGTTGTGCTGATTAATCAACAGGAGCAAATTGAGTTCTTGATTAAAATCATATGTGTAAGCAGTCCTTAAAGCGATACTCCACTCACATGTATAGTACTAGTATCAAACTATCTCCCTGAAGGCTCAAAAATGTAGAATTTTTCCTCCGTCGTGGAGGAAAGTGACAACAATCAGCTTGATTTCGTTTCTGTTGAAATTAATTCCAGTTTTTGCGAGTTTCCATTACAAAAAAAATCCCAAATGACTTCAGAAACTTCTCCTGCTGCATAATCTTTATCTGTAGTCCATCTTATGTTCAGTATCTTCCAAATATGCAGATCTGCTTTAAAATATAGTTAAATGTTCTGTGTTAAGGCCCGGTCACACCAGCTTTTAAAATAGTGAAACTTGTTTATACTTTGCAACTTTCTATATAACTTCTACTCTTTTCAATTCAATCAGTGACTAGAAATAGTAGTTGTAGTAGTTCAGGGCATAGCAGGATGTAGCAGGACTTTGCAGGGCACCGCAAAGCGTAGCTGGCCTAACATGATGTGTAGCTGGATCAAGGCGACATCTGCAACCATGATTTTGGTGCCTCCCTAATCCAAGGAAACATGCTCGGCGAAAAAGAACATAAGGACTCCTCAAGGCTTTAAAGGTCCTCTGGAAATAATGTAGTGGTGTCACGATTTTAAATCGAAAAGTGGACCTGTATTTTCTTTAAAAACCTCCGCTTCTTGCACACGTCCAAATGAAAAACACAACTACGGACACAGCCTGGTTTATCGGCTGGTAGCATGCAGCTAAAGACACAGGGCTATGTTAGCTTAGCGGTAGCCTGGAGAAACAACAGAACTGGAAAATCCGCTATAGCAACATGTTGGCCTTCCCCGTGAGTGAGTTATGGAAACAAACAGCAAAGGTAAAGCATGTTGGCTCCAATGGAACTCCGTGGTGCGTTTAAGTGCACCTCGTTAAACTAGCTGTGCCTTAAATTGCACCTCGTAAACTCTGAGAAAGTGTAAATTACCCTTCTGCCGTGTAGTGGCTCTTATTGTGGCATCGCCGTCCCTGTAAATTGGATTGAATTGTGATCTTAAAATCAAAAGTCAAAACTTTGATTTGGAAAATCTTGACACCCCTGAATCAGACATAACCTACTGAATTTATGACAAATCATTCTCAGTCTGTGGTGTATGCCCGTTGCCTCAGTCTCTTATTGTAAGTCACTTCTATAGAAATATGAACCCAATCGCCCACATGGTGGCACTATAATTAAGACTTCAAAATGCAAACTTTGAAAGGCCGCGCCCCCCCACACCATAAGTCCGATTGACTTGAAATCTCTCACACAGGTGCAGCTTAATGTGCTCTAGAAAAAAGCCTCAAGGACCATTAAGGTCCGACTAGAACATGGACGGACATGAACATAAATAAGGCTAATCATCACAAAACTCACAGGGTATGTTCAGATAAGTGCCCCAGATATACCCAGACAGTTATATATACATACGCCACTAGGGGGCGCTACAAGCGCAAGATAGGTGAGTGGCATTACACACATTTTACTAATAAATCACATATTCATTGTCCAATCATCACAAATCTCTCAGGATATGTCCTCATCAGTACCTGAACCTCGCCCTGGAAGTTTCATTGAAATTGAACACCAGGGGGTGCTATAAATGCAAACAAAATGCAGGTGATATAGAGCAAATCAGGCTATAAATGAATAAATATTTGTCCAATCCACAAAAAAAACTTCCAGGAAATGTCTACATAATGACCTCACACATACACTGCAAGTCTCATTGAATTTGACCACTAGGGGGCGCTTTAAATGCACAATAACTGGACGTGGAATGATGCAAATCAAGGTTTGAGCTTGGAATCGCAGCTTGCGGCTTTATTAGCAATTGTTTTTGTGTTGTCATCTGCTTTTCTCAAATTGCCGTGAGCTGCACTGAGCTACATATTGCACTGAATTGAAAATAAATGTTTTTGACAAACCAGTTCTAGGCATTTTAAACAAAGTGCACTGTTTGTCCAATTGTCACAAAGCTTGCAGGATATGTTTCATAACGACGTTGGACCACGTGTGAAATTACTTTGAAGTTGCTACTGAGAATAAAGGTTTAAACCCGCGAATCGCCGCTTGCAGCTATATTATATGATTTAAAATAGTAAATAAATGTCTGTAATTAAATTTTAAATCGCTTTTTGGACGCGCCGCTGCGTCTTTCGTCCTCAGAGGGTTAACAAATGTACTTACAATTCTAGGAACTTTTAACAGCCACTTTTAAAAAAACAAAATCATACTTATCCAGAGTGGAGTATCAGTTTGAGGCTTCTTCGAGGTTTGTGTCTCTTGTCTCTACTAACCCGCCGTTGTGGCCCTGCTGCAGCTCTCTAGAGACTGTAAGGTGGAGGTGCAGAGGATCCTCCACCAGAGGGCGCTGGACGTGAAGCTGGACCCCGAGCTCCAGAGACGATGCATGACCGACCTGGGGAAGTGGTGCAGCGAGAAGACGGAGGCCGGACAGGAGCTGGAGTGTCTGCAGGACCACCTGGAGGATCTGGTGTCTGGCTGCAGGGACGTGGTGGGGAACCTGACGGAGCTGGAGTCTGAGGTAACCACCACACAAGCTGCTGCTGCCCATAATGAAACACTCTCACTGGCAGGAAGACACGCATGAAGTAGACACTCCTGGGTTATGGTGTTGAATGACATGTTTCCCCAGAACGGTGTGGAGCGGCTTTGAGGAATGTTTTAGGGATCGACTGATACTGATTTTTCATTATTATTTGTAGTAGTAGTTAATAAAACCAAGAACCAATATTTGGAACTGATATACATTTACAGTGAAAATTAAAATCTTTATCTCAAAATTATAATAATAATAAAAATATTATTAATAATATATCCTTTATTATTCCCACAAAGGGGAATTACAATTGTTTAGTAGAGATTTGCAGCCCATTTACATATGTTTTCTGTTTTTTGGTAGCAGCGGGTCTGTACGTACAACAGGGTGTTGTAAAATGTAGATAAACTAAAGGATATAAAGGTAATTCACATTTAGTTATTTTGTGATTCGATATCATCCATTTCCAGTTTTCTGCTCTCTTGCACAGTTGAAGTGGTCAAAGTAAGCTCCAAAAGGAAATGTCAAAATTGTCCAAAGCTGAAAATAACAACAATTCCTTTAGTGGTTTCTATCTTTTGTGGCTTGTGATCCAAAACCTGTGACCTGTGACTCTAATGTAAAGGAACTTTATTGTCACATACGTGTAGGAAAACCCATTCTCTGCATCTAACCCTTCCCTCAAGGGAGCAGTGGGCAGCCAGTTACAGCCCGGGGACCAACTCCAGATCTGAGCATTGATAAATCAATAATCAATAAAATCTTAAAATCAATCCTAAAATTAACTGGGATTCAGTGAAGAGAGGCAAGGACGGGGGGGGTGATGTGATCTCGCTTACAAGTTCCAGTAAGGAGACGAGCGGCAGCATTTTGAACCAGTTGTATTTGGGAGAGGGAGGCCTGGACCCACGCAGACATGGGGAGAACATACAAACTCCACACAAAAAGGCCCAGAACGACCTGGATTTGAACCAAGAACCTTCTGGCTGTGAGGCCACAGTGCCAACCATTGGGCCACCATGCTGCCATCGAGCGTGTGTGACCCTCCGATCCGCCCTGATGGGATAAGAGCAGTTTAACGGACTGAATCTTTTGTGTTAACGCCATCTGTTTGTTCCAGAGACCTCCGTTCAGCCAGTCTGATGGTCCTAGAGCAGTGGTTCCCAATCTTTTTCAGCTCAAGACCCAAAAGAGAAACTTGGTGTCTCCCCGGGATCCAAATTTACAAAAATACACCATGAATCATTGTAACATCTACATTTTTAAACTGTGGACAAAAGACGGAACAAACCATGAATTTAATATATATGAAGTGTATTTATTCCATTATAAAAGTTATCAAAAACAGAAAAGGTCTCTATTGTCCTCTCTGTGTCTCCGTCCCCTCCCATCGTCCCTCAGGACCCACACCAACATGGTTTTAATAATGCTGACTTGAATTTAATGAGATGTATGTGTCTGGTTGAAGATCTCAACCAGCTGATCTACTCTAGGTTCGGTTTTTGAAAGTGCCCTTCTGAGGTCATGCTGAGGTCATGCTGAGGTCATTCTGAGGTCATGCTGGGGTCATTCTGAGGGCATTCTGGGGTCATTCTGAGGTCATTCTGAGGTCATTCTGGGGTCATTCTGAGCATTTAGTCTGTTTCTGTATTAGTTTTTCAGGTACGCTAAAGTCAAAAAGCCAGATTCTCATTTTACTCTGCCAATTGGCGACCCAATAAAACGGGTCTGCGACCCATTTTGGGTCCCGACCCTAAGTTTGGGAAACATTGTCCTAGAGGTTCCTAGATCGAAACTGAGATCCAGAGGTGATGGAGCCTTTTCAATGGCTGCTCCAACTCTGTGGAACTCATTGCCTGTAGCTGTGCAGACTGCTAGAAGCTAGAAGCTTGTCCACTTTTAAATCATTGCTGAAGACTTATTTATTTGAAATAGCGTTTGGCTCAGGGGAGTCGCCTTGATGAATGTTGTATTCTATCTTCCTGGTATTTGTTATTTTTTGTGTCTTCTATTGTATCTGTTTCATATTTTATTTTTTGTTCTTTTTACTGTGAAGTACTTTGGTAGGCCTCGGCCTTGGAAATGTGCTATACAAATAAATATGACATTGACATCTGTTTGTTCTGTCCTCAGGATATTCAGATCGAGGCGCTGCTGATGCAAGCATGTGAACCCGTCATCCAGACCTACTGCCACGTAAGTACTGTATACACCGAGAAGCTCACTTTCTAATAGTGCTATAATACTTTTTAAATCCAGTTTTGAATTTAGTGTAAGATTTTTTTTGTCTCAACTGCATCAAAAAAATCGGCTTTTGGTTTAGAAAGGCCAAGAGTGGAAAATATTCCAGAAAAAGAAGAAAGCAGGGAGCAATTTCATATGAACTAATCAATAATAATAATATGGAATGTACAAAATTAAGACTGTAATGAGCATGCAGGCGGAAAGATCCTGTTTTATTTTTTAAGCAATATGTTTATTGAGTTTCATTTTAACAAAGATATACAGAAATGTAGACATAGCCTGGAAAACAAAAGTAGCAACAGACAAGTACAAATATGCAAAATAACTTTATATAAATTATAAGGACTTAACACAGAAAACAAGTACTTTTTCCTTTGGTCTGAACCAGAGACTGTAATATTAATGGACAGAGCATGTGTGACGTCCCCCATTGGTTTATGGAGATCTGCTATGAGTCGTCGAGTTTGCCGTTACGGGCGCAGCCGTCCTGGTTGGAGAGGAAGGAGCCGCTTACACTCGTTACACGTTACGTTACACACTTTCACTGGCAATCACATCATGTTTCATTAACTGGATTAACCAAATACAGACATTCTTGCCTGGTTATTTTATCCATAAACGATTTCTCAATAGATATATTGCAAAATGTCATTTTATGTTTTTTATTTATGAGGACAACGCACATGAATCAACATTTCTGTAAGTGTGCCATCATTTTCAACTGTAGTCCTTTTGGCCTGATGTAAGCATTAGTGCAGGTTTTAATCTACAGACAGAAGTCAACTAGACACCTTAAAGACAGCGAGAGCAACAAGAAACCGTGTTTCTCGAGATGCAGAGCAACAGCAAGCAGCAAAAATGAAATTACATATCTCAGTTGAGGAGTTAATCTGTGTCTTCCTCTACTAATGTTGAATTATTCGGTCTGAATAACTTCCATCACCAATGTTAATAACATAAGATGTTATGTTGCTGTTGAACATTTTCAGATCAAATTTCAACTGTCTCTCTCCCTCCCTGTCTGTCTCTCTCTTTCACTTTCTATTTCCCTCTCCATGTCTGTCTGTTTCTCTCTCTTTCTGTCTCCCTCCCTGTCTGTCTCTCTCTTTTACTCTCACTCACACTCCCTCTCTCTCTCCATGTCTGTCTCTCCTTTCCTTCCTATCTGTCCCTCTATCTCTCTCTCATATCTCTATTTCTGTCTCTGCCTCCCTGTCTGTTTTTCTCTTTCACTCGCTCTCACTCACACTCTCTCTCCCTGTCTGTCTCTCTCTCTCTCTGTCTCCCTGTCTGTCTCTCAGGAGGTAGCTGATAACCAGATCAACACCGGTGATCTAATGGAGTGTTTGGTTCAGAACAAACACCAGAAGGAGATGAATGAGAAGTGTGGGGTGGGAGTGACACACTTCCAGCTGGTGAGCAGACGGATAACAATGTGTTATCAGGACATTTCTTAGCTCAACACATACAAAATACAAAGCTGATTAGCTCTACCAACCAACACATGCAACATGAATTATGATACAAATGGACAGATACTTCTTTAGAGTCTCTTTTGGCCAACATTGATATATTTAAAAAATGCACAATACTTATACTTTATCCTTTTAATGGTTTAGCTCGTTGAGTTATTGGAGACATGTCTGTATCGGCATCAAAATGTCAACATGCAGCAACATGATTAGCTGGCTGAATTAGTTACAAGCTGTCTGCTTCTCTCTCTCTCTGTCTGCAGATTCAGATCAAAGATTTCCGTTTCTCCTACAAGTTCAAGACGGCCTGCAAGGAGGACGTTCTCAAACTTTGTCCCAACATCAAGAAGAAGTAAGACATGTACATCAATCTGACCTTCATAGCTGCAGCGGAAAGAAACAATTACATCTAGATTCAATTAAGGAGTACAAGTACAGAGCTAATAAACGCAGTATTATCTAACCAGAGTGCATGAATGTACTATATATACATATATATACACACACACACACACACACAGCCAACTTACTTGCTTTGGGAGCTTTCAGCTTCACATCTTTATTCTGACAGCTAAGTAGGCGGACCTTCTGGGAAGAGCATTATGTTATGGAAAATAAAACTTCTATTCTCAAGTGTTTTTGTGAATGATAGCAGGCCCGTTTCCTAAAACTCCCCCTGAGTTTTCAGCTCTGTTTTTCAGAGGAAGACTATAACTGAATTATAATGTTAGCTGCCAACCGACCTTTTCCACCCAGTACTCCAGCAACAAGAGTCGATCGACAAACAGACTCTCCCATCTCCAGCGAGGTGTTCCTAACTCTCTGTGTGTGTGTGTGTGTGTGTGTGTGTGCGCGTGACCTCTTGTCTTTCTGTCGTTCAGGGTAGACGTTGTGATCTGCCTCAGCACCACGGTGAGAAACGACACCCTGCAGGACGCCAAGGAGCAGCGAGTGTCCATCAAATGTCGTAAACAGCTTCGGGTGGAGGAGGTGGAGATGGTACGTTCACAGACACAGAGTTCACCAACGCAGTCAGTCGACTATCTACCGATCAGACATGACGTGTGTGTGTGTGTGTGTGTGTGTGTGTGTGTGTGTGTGTGTGTGTGTGTGTGTGTGTGTGTGTGTGTGTGTGTGTGTGTGTGTGTGTGTGTGTGTGTGTGTGTGAGAAATTGGAGCAGAAGTTTAGTAGGAATAACATCTAGCATCTTGTAAAGCAGACCGAATTACCTTTTAAACATTCGTAAAACCTCAGCAGAGAAGTTTCTGCTCTTCTCTTCTGAGATGGTTTCATCTTTCTTGAGATGTTTCCATAAGCTGGTCGGAGTTTCTTTTTCCTTTCCTGCACAGATTCAGAGTATCTGTTTTCTTCGTGTCTGTGTTTCTCTGTAAACCCACTAAATCTCACTGAATCTCTATGCAGTCGGAGGACATCCGCCTGGAGCCGGAGCTGTACGACTCCTGTAAGCAGGACATCAACCGGCTGTGTCAGAACGTGGCCTTTGGCAACGCACAGGTCAGCCGCCACACACAGTTGTCGCTGTAATGTCCAGTTGTTTTGTCAGCTGACTGCGGCATTTGGAGCCCATTTTATCAGGTAGAATTCCAGAAGGAGGTCTGAGGGACTGAAAAGTGCTAATAAAGCGAGTACAGGTGTGCAGTGTTTCTTTATTTTATTTATTTGATCAGTTAATTTGTCAGGGATAATACATATAGGCCATCTAAAGTGCAACCAATGCCGCGTACCGGGGACTTCTAGCCGTAGTCTAATTTGCAGTCTCTGGTTAGGCTTTTAGTGGTAAAACACTATAATATAGACTTACAAACTGACAATTGTCTCTGTAGGTTATCGAGTGTCTGAAGGAGAACAAGCGTCAGCTGACTCAGCGTTGCCACCAGCGGATCTTCAAGCTGCAGGAGAACGAGATGGTTGATCCTGAACTGGATTACCAGCTGATGAGAGTCTGCAAGCACATGATCAGGGTAGGTCGGGGAAACCTACCGTGTGTAGTATGTCTTATCTTGAGAGTGTGATAAAACATGCCCCACACAAATTATATTATTTTACACAGGCAGATATTACACGTCTCGCAACAACTGCACAATCAAGCAGCTCCCATAACAAAGGGAGAGGCAAAGAATGGCACCCACGCGTATACAATTCAATTTTATTTATAGTATAATATAACAAGACTTATCTCAAGACACATTACAGATGGAGTAGGTCTAGACCACACTCTATAATTTACACAGACACAACAATTGTAGTAATTCCTCCAAGAGAAAGCATTTAGTGCGACAGTGGTGAGGAAAAACTTCCTTTTTAGGGAGAAACCTCAGACAGACCCAGGCTCTTGGTAGGAGGTGTCTGACGGTGCCAGTTGGGGGTGTGATGAAGCAGTAATAGTCACAATAAAGTTAATGGAGCTATGACTAGAAATGGGTCAAATAGAACAAAACAAAAGCACAACTAAGTATCATGCGCACAGAGCAGCCACTACGGGCCTGCGGGTGTCTGCTTTGCCAGTGCTGCAGAGAAATACACACTCCCACAGGTCTTTCTGCTTTCCAAGTTGATTTCTGCGCGTGCACTTTTGACATTTTGGGGGCGAAAACCAAGGGAGGCACTGCTCCTTCTATGATTGGTCACCTACAATGCAATCCCACTCAAAGAGTACTCTTTAGACTACCTTGACTGACAGCTATCATTACAGGAAGATATAATTCGCTTGATAGCATGTTTTGTCATGATGCCATGGAAACCAATATAGGGCTGTTACGTTTCCTTTATTCATGCTGAACCATCACAGTCCAGCGCATGCAGAATACACGTAATGAGGAACCAGAGTTCAAAGGTGTGAGATTGTAGCTGTGTGCTGTTAGCAACAATAATCAGTGGATACTTTTCTCGATTGATCGATTAGTTGTTTGGTCTATAAAATGTCTGAACGTGGTTGCTTCTGTGTGCGGTTACACCCCCATACATTACAGTACGTGTCATTTAGCTCACGCTTTTATCCAAAGCGACTTCCAGTTAAGTGCTTTCAACCCTGAAGGTGCAAACTCAAGACAACAAGTAATAAGTGCAAGTACATTAGCCTTAAATATGCAAAACTACGAAGAGATGTGAAAATGCAGTTTCCTCTCTTCTTTTCCTTCATGTTTATCCGACATGTAGTCGACAGGGATGTGTTTTTAGCCTTCGGTGGAAGATGCGTAGGCTTTCGGCCATCCTGATGTCAGTAGGGAGCTCATTCCACCATTTTGGATGTGAATCACAGTAATTCTGACATATTTTGAGTTTTTACAACAAAAATGTAAAAGATGCGGAAAACAACCCGATCTGTGAGCTTTAGGCACGGGACACATTGGACATTCATATGTTTTAGTATAATGTGTTTGCTCCTGTCTGTAACTGAGTTTGGTGTGAATGTGTGTTTTCAGCGGTTCTGTACGGAGTCGGAGGGAAAGAACGTTCTTCAGTGTCTGAAACAGAACAAGAACAGCGAGCTGATGGATCCAAAATGCAAGCAGATGATCACCAAGAGACAGATCACCCAGAACACAGGTACACACACTAACACACACACACACACAAACTCTCCACTCAGCTTAATTCACTCCCACCTAGTACTATTTCTGAAAGTCTGTGTGTCTGTGTGTGTGTCTGCAGACTACAGGCTGAACCCGGTCCTGAGGAAGGCCTGTAAAGCCGACATCCCAAAGTTCTGCCAGCCCATCCTGAACAAGGCGACGGCCGACAGCGAGCTGGAGGGTCAGGTCATCTCCTGCCTCAAACTCAAATACTCAGACCAGGTCAGACACTTGGATCGTCTTCGTCTTATCTTTCTTAAAGAGCCCCTATTAAGCTTTTGGGGATTTTCCCCATGTTTTAGTCTGTTATATAGTGTTTGTGTATATTATTGATGTATAAAGTACAAAAAAAAAAGAAGTTCCTAAATCTCTTCGTCTCTCCAGTTGTGCAAATCGCCCTTCTTGTCACACTCGGATGTTCGTTTTTTTAACCCGGTTTTGCGCCAGCTGCATGATGGGAACATCATCAACACGTCCACTCGCTCGCAGCGAATTCCTCTGACAACGAGCTGCTCATTTAAACATTACTGTAGGCAGGGTGAAGACCGTTGTTAATGTCCGGTCCAACTGATTGGGGCATTTGCGTTCTCACACCCAGCTCCTCTGGGTGATGTCTAGAGAAGATCAGGGTTGCGGTGCTTAAATTGACAAAGAACCAACAGAAAAGTGTATATACAGAATATTAAATCATGAACAATTCGATGCATCTAATACCAAGAACTCCTAAAGACACTTAGTCTCTAAATTAGAAATGAGTCATTGAAGTAATTATGTTGTGAAATTCAGTGATTTATTATTTAGTTAATGACAATATTCATGTGTGTGTTTTCTGTGATGCGGCAGCGTTTGTCTCCAGACTGTGAGGCTCAGATCCAGGTCATCCTGCAGGAGTCGGCGCTGGACTACAGACTGGATCCCCAGCTGCAGATCCACTGCACACAGGAGGTACACACATTTCTGCTGTCTTTTTACAAACACACACACAACCTGCCAAGGGCGCCGTGAGTCCACACACAAACACACGTCACATTACAGATGAAACCTTTTTAACACTTGAAATAAAAACGCAGAGAATCAGAATTATTGCCTTGTTATTAGAGAGGGAACTGAAAGTCAATGGATGAAGAGTAGACAACAGAGCAAAGGGTGTTTCACTTCCTGTTTTAGGTGCTAAGGCTGCAACTAACCATTATTTTCATTGTTTAATCTGAAGATTATTTTAGCGATTCAATGGTTTTATTTGTTTAGTCTATAAAATGTCAGCAAATGGTGAAAAATGTCCATACTGTTTCTCCAAGTCCAAGGTAATGTCTTAACGGGTCTTGTTTTGTCCAAAACCCCAAAAATATTCAGTTTAAAATTATATAAAACAGAAATGTAGACATCTTCATCTTTGAGAGGCGGAAGAAACGGCATAAAAAAATGACTTAACTGCTTTCTTTCTTACAAATACATTCTCACACACACACACACACACTCTTAAAGCCTAATTTTCTATTATAAATGTTAAAGTCTGTCAGGTCTAAGGGCATTTTCTCGATCCCTACATATAAAATAACCTTTAGAGTATTTTCATGTAACCTGATACCCATGTACTTTATATCTAAATTTTCAGAGCAAACCCAGCATTCTGGATAAGGAGGCTTAATTTAGTCCTAGAGCAAAGTGTAAAAAGATTATTTTGGGCCTAAAGCTGAAAAGTCAATGTTCACATTTTGGAATTCTTCTTTACCAAAGTCTTGTAAGTAGTGTAATATTAGATAAAATAGCAGATAGATGTATAACACTTGTTTTTTTTTTTGACATTTGAAGGTCCCATGATATGTTGCTTTTTGGATGCTTTTATATAGACCTTAGTGGTCCCTAATACTGTATCTGAAGTCTCTTTTCTATAGACCTTAGTGGTCCCTAATACTGTATCTGAAGTCTCTTTTCTATAGACCTTAGTGGTCCCCTAATACTGTATCTGAAGTCTCTTTTCTATAGACCTTAGTGGTCCCCTAATACTGTATCTGAAGTCTCTTTTATATAGACCTTAGTGGTCCCTAATACTGTATCTGAAGTCTCTTTTATATAGACCTTAGTGGTCCCCTAATACTGTATCTGAAGTCTCTTTTATATAGACCTTAGTGGTCCCCTAATACTGTATCTGAAGTCTCTTTTATATAGACCTTAGTGGTCCCTAATACTGTATCTGAAGTCTCTTTTATATAGACCTTAGTGGTCCCCTAATACTGTATCTGAAGTCTCTTTTATATAGACCTTAGTGGTCCCCTCATACTGTATCTGAAGTCTCTTTTATATAGACCTTAGTGGTCCCTAATACTGTACCTGAAGTCTCTTTTATATAGACCTTAGTGGTCCCCTCATACTGTATCTGAAGTCTCTTTTAAATAGACCTTAGTGGTCCCTAATACTGTATCTGAAGTCTCTTTTATATAGACCTTAGTGGTCCCCTAATACTGTATCTGAAGTCTCTTTATATAGACCTTAGTGGTCCCTAATACTGTATCTGAAGTCTCTTTTATATAGACCTTAGTGGTCCCTAATACTGTATCTGAAGTCTCTTTTATATAGACCTTAATGGTCCCCTAATACTGTATCTGAAGTCTCTTTTATATAGACCTTAGTGGTCCCCTAATACTGTATCTGAAGTCTCTTTTATATAGACCTTAGTGGTCCCTAATACTGTATCTGAAGTCTCTTTTAAATAGACCTTAGTGGTCCCTAATACTGTATCTGAAGTCTCTTTTATATAGACCTTAGTGGTCCCCTAATACTGTATCTGAAGTCTCTTTTATATAGACCTTAGTGGTCCCCTAATACTGTATCTGAAGTCTCTTTTATATAGACCTTAGTGGTCCCTAATACTGTATCTGAAGTCTCTTTTATATAGACCTTAGTGGTCCCTAATACTGTATCTGAAGTCTCTTTCCTGAAATTCAGCCTTGGTGCAGAATTTCACTATCAACATCACATAACAGTGGATTTTATTATAAGTAAACCGTTTATCTAATGTAATATGAAGGACGCATTGGTATTGTTGCAGTGTGTCCGTGTGGCCACCTGGGGGTGATGTTATGTCATTAATTGGCCCGAGTTATCATCCCCCTTCCTCATTGGTTGTCTAGATGAAACCAGCTGGTGTGATTGGCTGAACAGACGACTTTGAAATGGCCTAGTTTTTGTCAGACAATGTTTGTAAACTTCCTTTACGTCTTGAATTGTCTTTCCTCTGAAGATATCAAAACATTAAAAGACATTTTGTCAGCATCCGAACAGGAATGAAAGGCGTTAAATGCACAGATCAAACCAGCTGGAATCCCAAAATCATGAAATCAAATCTACAAACAGTATTGATATGAAAACATATCAAAAAATGTTGGAATAAATAGCTGTCAGTTCAGTTACTTAACGCACTCTGTGGGTGTGGGTGTGGGTGTGGGTGTGGGTGTGTGTGGGTGTGGGTGTGGGTGTGGGTGTGGGTGTGTGTGTGTGTGTGTGGTGTGTGTGTGTTCAGATCTCCCGGCTGTGTCCGGAGGAAGCAGCAGCTCAGGAGCAGACGGGGCAGGTGGAGGAGTGTCTGAAGGTGAACTTGCTAAAGATCAAACTGGAAGGCTGTAAGAAGGTAAACTGACCCGCTGCTGCCTTCACTGACCACCGAGCAGACACCGTAAATCACAGCGTCGCCATCTGTACATGCACTCATGTATTTTCATTCCATCCTTTGTTTCCCCCCCACATCCTCTCCCTCCTCCACCTCTTCCTTCCCTTCTTGTATCTTCCTTTTTCATCTTTTTCCTTTCCTGCTCTTATTTCCAATGTTAACTTCGTCTTTTTTGTGCTCCTCATTGTCTTCTTTCCACCCACATCCTCTTTATTCTGATCCTCCTCTCCCTCCTGCATCATTTTCTCTCCACCTTTCTCCACCTCTCCCTTCTTTAATCTTCCTTTTCCATCTTTTTCTTTTCCTGCTCTTATTTCCGATGTTAACTTCATCTTTTTTTTGCTCCTCATTGTCTTCTTTCCATCCACATCCACCTTCTCCCCCATCCATACCCCTCCTCCTTTTTCCTCCTACACTTCTTTTCCTTCTCTTCTTTCACTTTACCCCCTTGGCTTTTTCTTCCTCCTCTTTATCCCCCTCTGCTTTTTCTTCTTTGTCCGCTTCCCCCCCTCCACTTCCTTATTCTCTCTTTCCCCCTTTTGCTTTTTCATTTTCTTCTGTTTCCTCCTCTGCTTTTTCTTATTTCTCCTCTCTTTCCCCTCTTCCGTGTTTTCTTTATCCTCTTTTGCCCCCCCCTGCTTTTTCTTTCTTTCTTATACACCCCCTCTTCCCCTCCTCTTTTTCTCCCTCCCCCCCCTCCTCCTGCAGGAGGTGTTGAACATGCTGAAGGAGAGTAAAGCCGACATCTTCGTCGACCCCGTCCTCCACACCGCCTGCGCTCTGGACATCAAGCATCAATGTGCCGCCATCCCACCCGGCAGAGGGCGCCGTGAGTCCACAAACAAACGCACCCCACATCACAAATGAAACCTTTTTAACACCTGAAATAAATAAAAAAACACAGAATCAGATGGATGAAGAGTAGAAAACAGCAAAAGAGGGTTCCAGTTCCTGTTTTAGGGCTAAGGCTGCGACTAAAACGATCATTTTCATTATTATCTGTAGATTATTTTTAACAATACTTGGGTTTTGTTTAGTCTATAAAATGTGTGGTTGAAAGTAAATTTTTTATTTTTTAAATATTAATTTATCAGAATCATTTGTTATTATAAATGATTCTGATGAATTATTAAAAAAAATATTTTTATATATTTATTTAAATAAATAAAAAAAATGCCGATACCGATATATCGGGAAATCGGTCGGGCTCTAGTCTATAAACAATATTTCGAATGTCAGTCTATTAAGTTTTAACCCTAACCCTAAGATACCTTAGAAACTATATAAAAAGAAGGCTAAATAACTTGTAACCATAGTAACCATTGAGCGCTGTGTTGATTTCCTCAGAGATGTCGTGCCTGATCGAGGCGCTGCAGGACAAACGCGTTCGCCTGCAGCCAGAGTGCAAGAAGAGGCTTCAGGATCGCATCGACATGTGGAGCTACGCTGCCAAGGTACAGTACAGCGTTTTTATATATATATATCATATCATATGGGCATTGTGACGAGAAGCTCCAGCCCCCGTTAGCCAATCAGAATCCTCAAAATAACAGCAGCAACGAATCACGTCCTCTCTCTTCTCTTCCTCGGCTGCCTGAACCTCTGTTTGTCTGTTTACACGCATCTGGTCGAGTTTTTAGAAAGACTCGTTTTCAGATGCGTGTTTGTCTCTGTGTGTGTGTGTGTGTGTGTGTGTGTGTGTGTGTGTGTGTGTGTGTGTGTGTGTGTGTGTGCGTGATTTATTTTTTAGTGTTGTCATGAAAACCTGTGCCTCCTTTTTAACTATTTAATAAATGTGCCGAAATTAGTTTAAAATCTGTTTTATTTGTTAATGTAATGAACTTCTATTAAATCAGCTTCACGTTGCCATTTAATTGAAATTGAGTGAACACGCTGCATAAACTCTAGTGATTGATTGAATAAAGCGATTTATTTTGAAAATTAATTGCATAAAATTGAGTTCAAAGGTTGATTTTATTTTGAAATTGATTTAAGGAGCACTGAAACATCTGTTAAGAGGCTTTTATTTTTTCAAACTCAGCTATTGAGCACCGCTAAATCCAGTTTGAAGTGGATTTTGTTTTGAAATTGATTGAATGAGGTAATTAAATCTGTTCAAATGGTCTTTAATCTTGAAATTGATAACTGAACTGCATAAAATGAGTCATAAATGAGCTTTTAATTTGAAATTGACTTAACAAGCTGTATAAAATTCAGGGAGTTAATTCCCTGAGCTGCATTAATCATTAGACTGATGGCTGACGTGAACGCTGGTGTCCTGTGCTCACTTCCTGTCAGGTGGCTCCGGCCGAGGGCTTCTCAGACCTCGCCATGCAGGTGATGACATCACCATCCAAGAACTACATCCTGACTGTGATTGGTGTAGGTGTGGCGCTGCTCTTCCTGTTCGGGCTGCTCTGCGGCAGAATCACCAGACGCGTCACCCAGGAGCTGAAGGACAGGTAGACCCCCCCCGCCCCCACTCCGGGGTCAGGACACACCCACAGTAGAAACAACCCCCCCACCCCCACCCCACCAACCCCGACTCTCCGCTGCAATCCTCAAAACGCCCTTCGGCTCCTTTCTTTCATCGCTGGAATGACATTGCCCACAGCCCTGCAGACGAAAGTGGGCTTGATCAGTGACTCACCTTGCTCTTCTTCTTCTACTCTCCGGGAGGCTGCACCGCCTCGCGCATTTTCTTTCTCATCATTCTTCTTCTCTTCCTGAGCTTCGATACAGAGCGCCGGGTCCTGCTGCAGTTTTACCCCGCACTCACCTGATGTACATGCAGTATTACTCTGCTTTTCTGTTTTTCTTCTTTTTTTCTCCTCTCTTCTCTGTGGGGTGGAGGGGGGTGGCGGGGGGTTTCGGGGTGGAGAGGGAGGGGCAGGGGTTGTAAGGATATGGGGTCAGAGGTCAAGACATGGGTGCAAAGGAGTCGAATGAAATCATATTAAGTGTAAATGTGTACAAAGTGGGATGGGAAATGCTAATGCATAGAGCAGTTAAATGACTCCAGTATTTTAAGTGTGAGTGTGAGTGTGAGTGTGAGTGTGAGTGTGAGTGTGAGTGTGTGTGTGTGTGTGTTTGTGTGTGTGTGTTCTAGTTTGTCATCCTGCTTGAAGGGTTTTCGGGGGTCGTTTGACTCTGGATATATCTTAATTATTTTTTTTTTTAATTATATTTCTTTTTTGGGCTGATGTGTGTTAGTTAGATTTTATCGCCATGGGACTGCCAGGCGGGCGGTGCCAACCAGGCGGGCGGTGCCAACCAGGCGGGCGGTGCCAAGCAGCCAGCCCTCCACAGATGAGATAAAGAGAAGTGGACACTCCCAGCCAGGCTCGCTCAAAGCTCTTTTTACAGCGGGAATGTTTTGTGGATATTTTTATTGCTTTCTTTCTGAAACGGCAGACCTGGCAACGTCTTTTTCCTTTCCTCCTCCTCCCCCACCCCCACCCCAGCCCAACCCATGTCACAAACGCACCTCACATGTCCACCTGCTGCTCCCGGTTTTAAACACCTGGTTTGGCATCACGCTCACCTTGTGGAGACGCCGAGGCTGGTTCCCGCCGTGCCGGGAGCCGGGCACAGAGCCACGAGGCATCGCAGTCTGCTCCGCGACCGGGTGCACCGGGGCAGCGGGTGCACCGGGGGCAGCGGGTGCACCGGGGGCACCGGGGGCAGCGGGTGCACCGGGGGCAGCGGGTGCACCGGGGGCAGCGGGTGCACCGGGGGCAGCGGGGGCAGCGGGTGCACCGGGGGCAGCGGGTGCAGCAGACACGCTGGGCGAACGGGCTTTTTCTATTTTTTTTTCTTTCCCCAGTCATGAACTCGCAGAGCGGCCGCTAGTATCGCGCTGGTTGGTACGGAAACGCTGAGCGCAAAGCAGGAAGAAAACAAAAAGATAAAAACCGATTGAAGAAAAGATTCTAGGTTATTATAGAGATGTGAACATTTTTGTGTGAAGATGATACTGGAATCATTGCACATTTTTAGTTCTTTTTTTTTATATCTATAAGTATATATATATATTGTTTTGTCATAGCCTTATTTATTTGTTTACTAATGTTTTTTTTCTCTATGATTTGAATGTTCTCTGGTTGCCTTTTCTCCAGCGAGCGTCCCTCCTTCCCGCAGAACACAGTGGAGGATGCAGGCGGCGACGGTTTGGCCTCCTTCCGGGCAACAACCTGCGTTCACGCGCGGCAGTGAACGCCTCTGGCGGGCAAGGCGAGTTAGGTCCTTTTATTTAAGACGGCGGCACATTAGACATCTATTACACGCGGCGACCTGACTACTGTAGAGACACTTTGATCCAGATCAGACGCATTATCTGAGTTCGGAGTAGCGGTTTGTGAGTCGGCGCGTCGATATCTTTAATGTGAGGATACGTTGGTGGTGACCACTGGTGCGTTCAGGCACCATTTGAAGCTGATCAGTAATGTGGATACGAGCGGATTTGTTTCAGAAAAATGGTTTCATGTAACTTTGATGCAAGCCTTTTGAAGACATAATTATCATGATGTTAAGCGAGCGTTTCACCACTTGGCCTGAACATGAAATGTATCATAGATTGTTTTTTTGTTTTTTTTAAGTCCAACCCAAAATGAACCAAAACCACAGGTGTGAAAGCGACTGAAGGAAAACCAAAAGTCAACATGGTCTCACGTTGTCTCATATCGCAAGTCTTTGTAGTTTCTTTCTGCTTCGTCACATCAGTGCCAAGTCAGCGATGTCGGGTGTGAGAAGAGGAAAGAGAAACCTGCACAATACAAAGACCAGAAAAAGCCCAAACTGGACAACAAATGCAAGAAAAGTAACTCCATGATTTAAGCCCAGCGGTCCGCTTCCTATCTTCTTAGGGCTGTTTTTCCTGGGCTGCATCTCACGGCCTTTCTTTGGTGAATGGGTGTTAGATTTCTGTAGAACTTGTGGATGTGGTCGGTCTGATGAGCTTCTGCTCAGCCTGCAGGTTGATGCCGGAGGAAGAAGGCGGTCAGGTTTTTCTTTCTTTTCTTTTCTTCCCGGTGTCATCGTACGTCAGAGAGTCGCGGTGTTGTCGAGCTTTTTGGTCTCAGTGTGAAGACCGAAAACAAAATGTGGTTTATTTGTTGAAAAGGTCTGGATTCCACTCGGTGCGTCTGAGCGGGGCTCATCCCTAGATCCCCAGGGTCCCGTTTCTGTTGATATGAGCTGACATTGTTAAGAGATTGGTAAGGGCGGTGTTTGTAGTTCAACGTGCAAAAGAAACCAAGAGACGTGGATGTTTGAAATACAGCTTGAATGGTAAAAAAACTGGAAATTTCAATATCAATGAAAGGTGCAGTAAGTGATCCCCCCCCCGCACCCCCTCTTCAGAAGCTCTGCTGCCCAATTTCACGGATAGCAAACTGCTGGCTGGCACCCACCATCTGCCTCCCGCCCCCACCATCAACTGTTGCTGATTGGCTGGTGACTCCTTTCCTGTTTGTTTTCCATTCACATATCCAGGGCTGTGTATTAACACCGGCTGTTTTGTACTCTCAAGTCACAGAAAACGGAGACCTAGGTGACCGATATTTACCGATATTCACTAACAGATTAACATCACTTACTATACCTTTCAAATTGCCCGCAAACTTTAGGTCGTATGAGTCAGTGGTAGCCTATCAGAAGGCTGTAAGCCGTAGGTGGGTGATTTCAACATATGACCCAGTGACCCAGAGAAACGTTTCTGAAGACATAAAACCCTTTGAAATGTCTTCATATTAAGAGGACATTGAGCTGGGGAACACAGACAACACTCGGCGTTGGCCGACAGCAGAAGCCCTGAACTCGTCTCTCCTCTCCGAGCGTGTGTGCATGTGTCCTATACGGAGTGATGACATACTGTAATCTACGTGTCTCGGAGCCTCTACTCTTATTTTCTTTGGTTTTCTCACCGTTGAAGCTTGATGTGATGAGCGCTGCCCCCCCCCTGCTTGTAAATGAGACGTCGTGATTCGTTGAACTGCCTTCACGTTTTTTCTTTCTCCATCTGACGTCGGGTTTTTTCTTTTTTTTTAATCAACGCGTGCCTACTCGCCATCCCACAGAGGGATCCTGCTGCTGTACAGAACATCCCAGAACCACCAACAGCACCGTGTGTGTGTGTGTGTGTGTGTGTGTGTGTGTGTGTGTGTGTGTGTGTGTGTGTGTCGTGTGGGTGGGTGTGTGTGTCGTGCGTGCGGGTGCGTGGGTGGGTGTGTGTGTGTGTTGTGCCGGTGTGTGTGTCGTGTGTGTGTCGTGCCGGTGTGTGTGTGTGGGTGGGTGGGTGGGTGTGTGTGTGTCGTGTGGGTGGGTGGGGGTGTGTGTGTGTGTGTGTGTGTGTGCCGTGTGTGTGCGTGGGTGGGGGTGTGTGTGTGTGTGTGTGTGGGTGTGGGTGGGTGGGTGGGTGGTGGTGTGTGTGTGTGTGTGTGTGTGTGTGTGTGTGTGTGTGTGTGTGTGTGGGTGGGGGTGTGTGTGTGTGTGTGTGTGTGTGTGTGTGTGTGTGTGTGTGTGTGTGTCGTGCCTGTGTGTGTGTGTGTGTGTGTGTGTGTGTCTCTCGTGGGTGCTGCCCACAGATTCTGGAGTGCGATGTCCAGATGGCTCCTCGCTGTTCTCGTTGTCCCGAGCGATGATGACTAGAATAATTTTAATTCTAAGTTTGTGATGATAAAGATCTTTTTGTAAACGATGTTTTGTGTCTGACTCCTGGTCATCTGATTGATTTCTTCCTCCTGTCCACTTTTCTTTTCTTATTCGGTTTGTTTTTTGTTGTTCTGTACAGATAAAAATTGGACAGTTTGTTAATAATAATAATAATAAAGTCTGCAAGGTTTCTACTCTGTTGTCTGGTGTGTTATTTCAAAACCATCTTAAAAAGATTTCTTCTTGTCAACAAATGTCATGTTCAGACTTAAACTACCAGTGAATGTATATTTAAATCAACCAGCTACACTGTCTCACTGGGTGTGACACACACACACACACACACACACACACACACACACACAGTTATGTAGTTTATTCAGACTCAATCCAACACACACTTGGCCTGAGAAGCCAGACCCACATCAAGATGTCTGGTCTGGGAACTCCCCATTGGCAGGGCTCGATCCGAGGGGCGGGTCTTTCCCTCTGCACGCAATAGGATGGCGCTACGACCAATCAGAGCAAAGCTGGTTGATAGATTAAACTTTTGGAGTTTGGGCAAAACTCCGAACACATCTTCCTTTTTTAGGAATAACTTCAGAGATGAACTCCAAGTCTTCCTGAGTCGCGGCCAAAGACTATTCAGAAGAAATCTTTGTTTTCAAGTAGCAGGTAAATCACGCCGAACCGTCGCTACTCTGCCGTCCTTATGTTAAGCCCCGCCCATCGACTCTATGCATGATGTGATTGGCCTGACCAGAATTTGGTTTTTCCAGCTCGTAAGCCAATGGAGAGTTACTAGACCGACCCTGGCTGCAAATTACATATGCTGCTTCTAGGGTGCGTCTGGATATCTAGGCTAACACCCACCATCCTGCTGCCACAAATACTGGAGAAACACTAGGGCACGAGCTATGGATTCATCCGCCGCTGAAAATAGTTCCGACAAATGCAATATTTTATGTTTGATAAAAACTACAGTGACTCACTGCTTCAGGGAATTATTGACTTTTTTTAACGTAAAAAGCTACAGACTCAGAAATGGCTCATTCTAAGGAAAGCTCGTTGTGGTTCTAGTGGCTGGAATTCTGCACCAAGGCTGAATTTTGGGAAAGAGACTTCAGATACAGTATTAGGGGACCACTAAGATCTATATAAAAGAGACTTCAGATACAGTATTAGGGGACCACTAAGGTCTATATAAAGAGACTTCAGATACAGTATTAGGGGACCACTAAGGTCTATATAAAAGAGACTTCAGATACAGTATTAGGGACCACTAAGGTCTATATAAAGAGACTTCAGATACAGTATTAGGGACCACTAAGGTCTCTATAAAGAGACTTCAGATACAGTATTAGGGGACCACTAAGGTCTATATAAAGAGACTTCAGATACAGTATTAGGGACCACTAAGGTCTATATAAAAGAGACTTCAGATACAGTATTAGGGGACCACTAAGGTCTATATAAAGAGACTTCAGATACATTATTAGGGACCACTAAGGTCTATATAAAAGAGACTTCAGATACAGTATTAGGGGACCACTAAGGTCTATATAAAGAGACTTCAGATACAGTATTAGGGACCACTAAGGTCTATATAAAAGAGACTTCAGATACAGTATTAGGGACCACTAAGGTCTATATAAAAGCATCCAAAGACCACCATGTTATGATTCATGACAAACAGGACAGCAGAGTTCTTCCTCTAATCTGGAAGCTGTTTGTCTCTGAGTGAAGCAGAAAACACAGCAGGCAGACGGCTCTGCCTCTCCCTGTTCTCTGAAAGTTAGGCAGCAGCTGGTTGAAGTGGTAGTATTCCTGTCCCCCCTCCTGTGGCTGTCCTCTCTCAAGGAAAGTGGTTTGTCTCTGAAGGTAAATCTAATCAGTCTGGTTAAGAAATGCAAAAAGGAATTACATCAAATAAACTCAGCGTTCAAATTACAAAATCCTGATTTGGTCATTTCCTACAAATGTCATGCACCTGGTCTTCTGGCCTCTTGACACAGAGAGGAACACTGTGACCATGACACCGGGCTGTGGTCAAGACCACCTTTGTTGAATGCAAGGCCAGGACTAGTCGAGTCCAAGACAAGACCGAGTCAAAAAAGGTTAGAGACCGAGTCGTGGGGCGGCCTCTAGCTCACCCATTAAAAAGTCAAAAGTCTGCTTTATTGTCAATTTCTTCACATGTCAAGACATACAAAGAGATCGAAATTACGTTTCCCTCTATCCCACGGTGGAGACAAGACATTTATTTTACCAATTCGGTCCACAGACAAACATAACATTTAAGTAAACAATATAAAAAGTAAAAATAAGAAGGCACATACAATGAAGTAAATAAGAGCAGCTAAATTTTAGTTGAAAATGTGCAATTGTGCATACAGTCAATATAATATATAATATAATAGTGCAAAAGTCAGGCGGTAGCATAGTGGTGCCAGTTATGTAAGAGCAGCATAAATATGTTCAGAAGTGTTTTCAGGACAACAACAAGTTGCAAAGTGTGCAAGTGTACAGTGGAATAGTGCAAGTGGAGTAGTGCAAGGCAGCCATTGTGGGTCCAAAGTCCAGGATGTTATGTAACTGAGGGGGGAGGGGGAGAGGGGGGAGAGAGTTCAGCATCCTAACAGTCTGGTGGTGCGGGAGCGTAAGAGAAGAAGAGCGTTCGCCCCATGTAGGCTGAGGCCTTTGCAGCAGTTGTTCAAATCCGATCTGCGGCCGTTTGCTGCGTGTCATCCATCTCTCTCACATCTCCACCCTATCCACTGTCACTATCTAATAAAGGGAAAAGCCCCCCAAGAAATGGCGGACATCTTCCATTGTCACAGTGTGTGTGAATCAATGAAAATGAATGTGCACGCAGATGCAGGGCGTGCAATGCTAATCTAGCGTGTGATTGGTTATCAGGTGGCCAGTGTTTCACAATCCCTCCAATATTAATATAAATAAGTATATAATGAAGACCCCTGGACTACTTGAAAACAAAGACCAACAGCCATATTTGGCAAGACCACTGGCCGAGACAAGTCCAAATATCAGCGAGTCTGAGACAGGTCCGAGACCAAAGAAAACGTCTACAACGTACGACAGCCCTGCCATGACAACAAGAAGAACTCACAGCTTCCGTGTCGTTGCTTCTCCAAACTGGGGGGGTGTGCCGACCGCCATCTACTGCAGCTAACACACTGACTATGGAGAAGTAGCTCACACAACCACACTTCATAACATCTGAACTATCCCTTTAATTTACTAAAAAGTTTGTTTTTCATGAAGTAAAGAGAGCTCCAGTGAGAACTTGTCGGCAGCAGTAAAACAACCGCACAGCGATTGTTATAATACTATTGTGGGTTCACCTCATCTACAGATAGATAGAGGCTATGCTGCAATATAACTGTAACCATGGAAACATGAATAAATCCAGTCACACTTTCATTATCCTCTGACACAACAAATGTTACCTCTGAATGAATTAAAGGACGCGTCTGTGGTTTTGCATGTTTCAGCCTGTTAACTACACACAGTACACTTTACATCCCCACCCACCATTGTTTTAGCTTTATATATATATATATATATATATATATATATATATATATATATATATATATATACAATGTCCTCTTCCTTCCTGCAGCCGGTGGTTTGATTATATTTAGGAATGGGATGAAAGTCTCCTTGAACTCACAACTTGACCCGGAGATCAATGTCATGTCTATTATTATTTCATTTCATGTAAAGGTGCTGTAGGGAGGATTGCGAAGATCCACGAATTAGCTTCTCAACTTCCCTTTCTGCTAAAGCTCAAACGGTCTCCTAAGCCCCTCCCCCCTCGAGGGAGAATGAATGTGTGCATGAGAAGTGATGGACACGCAGCGAAGGGCGTTTTACAGTAGTCGCAGCCAAGGTGGCGCGCCCAAATTTGACGTCGAGGAAGTGCCGTAACTGTTCATACTCCCGCGTGGTGGTCGCCATATGGGATGAAAGAAGGCCGAGCTGGGGAAAACAGAGGCTGAAATTCAGCAGATGACGCTCAGTAAACAAATGAAGAAATTGTTTGAGGCCAAGCTGAAGAGGGTCAAGCGGTCTACAGTGGATGTGAGTCTCAATCCTGATACGGCACATCCCAACCTCATCTTGTCTGATGATGGAAAACGAGTTAAAGTTGGTGATATGGGGAAGATCCTACCAAGAAACCCAGAGAGATTTGATACTGGTCCGAATGTCTTAGCAAAGTAGAGTTTCTCGTCAGGAAGGTGTCACTACGAAGTTCAGGTTAGAGGAAAGACTAAGTGGACTTTAGGAGTGGCCAGAGAGTCCATCAACAGGAAGGGGATCAACAGAGTGAATCCTCAAAATGGCTACTGGACGATATCTTTGAGGAACAAAAATGAGTACCAAGCTCATGCTGGCCCTAATGTCCGTCTCTCTCTGAAGTCTCGTCCTGAGAAGGTCTTTGTGGATTATGAGTAGGGTCTGGTCTCCTTTTATGACGTTGATGCTGCAGCTCATATCTATTATTTTACTGCTCCTTTACGGAGAAACTCCACCCAGTCCTGAGTACAGGTCTTAACAATAGTGGTAAAAACTCTGCCTCTCTGATCATCTCTCCTGGTAATCTCACTGAGTAAAACAACTATTTCACAACCTACAGAAAGATTCACTTTCATTTAATGTAATAAATCTATATATATTGTTTGATGTATGATGTTGATTTTCAGATTCTAATTAATTCCTTTTTTCTGCAAATGTTTTTTCTGAAAAAAAAAACTAACTGCATTACCTGCCTTCAAGAGTGTTGAATTTTCAACAATGTACTCAGAAATGTCTGGATGCCAAATGTATAGTCTGATCGGTTCATATCCTTCACCTAGAGATTGGCATGGGGAACTTTCCATAAGATCATCTCTCAATGCAAATCAAACCAGCTATTGAGCTAACTGGCATAACACCACGCTAATCTCTAGGTATGGTGAAGGGTATAGTATCCTGATCCATGAAATAACTGGCCTTTAAAAATAAAGATCTGCCTGCCTCTATGGGAATTTAACATAGAGGTGCCTATTATACTCATGCCCCTTGTATTTTAAGGAAGAAAATTTATTTATTTATTTATTTACAATACATTATTCATTCACCAAGAAAATTGGTGTCATTAAACGTTGGATTTTTACAATTTTTTTTAATTAAGACATTAAGATTAATTTCCAAAAGATGTTTTTTTTTATTCCTCATTTTAGTCAACCTTAGCACAGGTTCATAAACTTATGCAAGCCACAGTGTATGTGTATGTATGTATATACTGTATGTATGTATATATATATATATATATATATATATATATATATATATATATATATATATATATATATATATATATTGGGCTACGTACAGTGAAGGCAGTGAGTCTGTTATCTTATTTAACAGACATGTATGTTATTTCCTGGTATTTTGGACCATTTGATAACAAAAAAATGCTAATTGTGCTAATTAATAAAAGTGGTTAAATTCCCCTGTGGAGTTACAGCCTGACTCTGGATGGTTAAACTGAGATCCCTTCAACGCTCGTAGTTGAAATAGTTGTTTGGTGAATTTCTATTTAACACATTTAGATAGGATTTTAATTGCTTTTTCTTTTCCTAATTCTCATCATTTTGGCGCTGGCTAAAACCTCTTTTGGGTGGGCACCAAACATGTCTCTGTACAGGAAAACCCTGCGCTCTGGTTGAAATATTGTGTTTTGTTTTCTGTGTTGTAACCAAAATAACATCTATATGTCTTGTCTTGACTGTCTACAGTTTAACTGTCAAAGAGCATTCAGACATATAGAGTAGAGCTCTCACACGCCTGAACAGAGCAGACGTCACAGTGTGATATACGAGTTTGTGTGTGCTATGGGCTTTCTGTCTTCCTACATGTGCATGTGTTAGTGTGTGTGTGTGTGCATGGGTTAGTGTGTGTGTGTGAGAAAATGCGTCTGCAGACACAGCGTGCCTGTATGTCTGCGTGTTGTGTGTTGTTAATGTGTGTGTTTTGTCTGGTCTGTGGAGGCTTTAGGCTCTGACAGATCTGTGTCAAATTCTTTCAGCCGACAGACCAAAAACATGTCCAACTCACAGCTTCCATCGAACAAAACTACAGTTTACAACTCGAATGTGTCAAAACATGCAAAAATACCTTCATTTATGTAACAGAACACACATGAAACCTGCACGTGACACAAGGAGTCGGAGTCAGCATCTTTATTAGCGAATGTGTCGAGTAATTTCAGCAATATAATCAGAATGAAGACAAAGTAGTAGAGACGCACATCTGCTGGACAAAGACAACAAATACTCCCGGAGTCCTTATGTTCTTTTTGTCCAGCATGTTCCTCGGATCAGGGAGGCTCCAACATCATGGTAGCAGCTGTCGCCATGGTCCCGCTACACGTCCTGCGATGCCGTGTTCATCCTGCTACGTCCTGCTGGGCCTTGTAATGCAGCACAGTGTCCTGCTATGCCATGAACTACTACAAAGAACTACTACAAACTACTATTTTTTAGATGACTGTTATTGCCACTCTTCATTCTAAACCCCAACCGGTCGTCAGACACCGCCTACCAAGAGCCTGGGTCTGGGTCTGGGTTTGGGTCTGGGTCTGGGTCTGGGTCTGTCCGAGGTTTCTGCCTAAAAGGAAGTTTTTCCTCGCCACTGTCGCACTGTTGCTTGCTCTGGAGGAAACTACTAGAACTGTTGGGTCCTTGTAAATTCTGGAGTGTAGTCTAGACCTACTCTATCTGGTCTAGACCTACTCTATCTGGAAAGTGTCTCGAGATAACGTTTGTTATGAATTGATACTATAAATAAAATTGAAATTGAAATACTCTGACTCAGCTCTGTACATCTCTCATGCATTATTACTACATTCAATGCACAGAGCTAAGCATCTAAAATAGCGCCCCATCATCACATACCCTTCACCATACCTAGAGATTGCCATTTAATTCCAAAGGCCAAGGGAACTTTATCAGGATGCATAGTATCCTGATCCATGAAATAACTGGTCTTTAATGATAAAAACCTGCCTCTATGGGGATTTAACATAGGGGGGTGTATACTTATGCCCCTGTATTTTAACATAGGGGGGTGTATACTTATGCCCCCTGTATTTTAACATAGGGGGTCTATACTTACAGTCAGGTCCATAAATATTGGGACATCAACACAATTCTACTCTTTTTGGCTCTATACACCAACACAATGGATTTGAAATGAAACAAACAAGATGTGCTTTATCTGCAGACTTTCAGCTTTAATATGAGGGTATTTACATCCAAATCAGATGAACGGTGTAGGAATTACAACAGTTTGTATATGTGCCTGCCACTTTTTAAGGGACCAAAAGTAATGGGACAATTGGCTGCTCAGCTGTTCCATGGCCAGGTGTGTGTTATTCCCTCATTATCCCATTTACAAGGAGCAGATAAAAGGTCCAGAGTTCATTTCAAGTCTGCTATTTGCATTTGGAATCTGTTGCTGTCAACTCTCAATATCAGATCTGAAGAGCTGTCGCTATCAGTGAAGCAAGCCATCATTAGGCTGAAAAATCAAAACAAACCAATCAGAGAGATAGCTAAAACATTAGGTGTGGCCAAATCAACTGTTTGGAACATTCTTAAAAAGAAAGAACGCACCGGTGAGCTCAGCAACACCAAGAGACCCGGAAGACCACGGAAAACCACTGTGGTGGATGACCGAAGAATTCTTTCCCTGGTGAAGAAAACACCCTTCACAACAGTTGGCCAGATCAAGAACACTTCCAGGAGGTAGGTGTATGTGTGTCAAAGTCAACAATCAAGAGAAGACTTCACCAGAGTGAATACAGAGGGTTTACCACAAGATGTAAACCATTGGTGAGCCTCAAAACCGGAAGGCCAGATTAGAGTTTGCCAAACAACATCTAAAAAGCCTTCAGAGTTCTGGAACAACATCCTTTGGACAGATGAGACCAAGATCAACTTGTACCAGAGTGATGGAAAGAGAAGAGTGTGGAGAAGGAAAGGAACTGCTCATGATCCAAAGCATACCACCTCATCAGTGAAGCATGGTGGTGGTAGTGTCATGTGGGCATGTATGGCTGCCAAGGGAACTGGTTCTCTTGTATTTATTGATGATGTGACTGCTGACAAAAGCAGCAGGATGAATTCTGAAGTGTTTCAGGCAATATTATCCGCTCATATTCAGCCAAATGCTTCAGAACTCATTGGACGGCGCTTCACAGTGCAGATGGACAATGACCCAAAGCATACTGCGAAAGCAACCAAAGAGTTTTAAGGGAAAGAAGTGGAATGTTATGCAATGGCCAAGTCAATCACCTGACCTGAATCCGATTGAGCATGCATTTCACTTGCTGAAGACAAAACTGAAGGGAAAATGCCCCAAAAACAAGCAGGAACTGAAGACCGTTGCAGTAGAGGCCTGGCAGAGCATCACCAGGATGAAACCCAGCGTCTGGTGATGTCTATGCCCAGACTTCAGGCTGTAATTGACTGCAAAGGATTTGCAACCAAGTATTAAGAAGTGAAAGTTTGAGTTATGATTATTAATCTGTCCCATTACTTTTGGTCCCTTAAAAAGTGGCAGGCACATATACAAACTGTTGTAATTCCTACACCGTTCATCTGATTTGGATGTAAATACCCTCATATTAAAGCTGAAAGTCTGCAGATAAAGCACATCTTGTTTGTTTCATTTCAAATCCATTGTGGTGGTGTATAGAGTAGAATTGTGTTGATGTCCCAATATTTATGGACCTGACTGTATGCCCCCCCCCCTGTATTTTCAGGGAGAACATTTATTTATTTATTTATTAACATTATTCATTCACAAAGTAAATTAGTGTCCTTAAAGGTGGATTTTTCCTAATTTTTTTTTAAATTAAGGCATTAAGATCAATTTCCAAAAGATGTTTTTTTATTCCTCTTTTTAATATACTTTAGCCTGGGGGGGGGTCAACTTTCTCAAGCCACTGAATGTGGAATCAAACATCTGAGACCAGGAAATGATGATCAGCTGTGTGTCTTGGCTTGATAACACATGGTGTTTTCAGCTTTGTGAAGATGCGTTTTCCAGCTGATCCAAGAAGCTTTTTAAAGTGCTCATATTATGCTTTTTCATTTTCCTTTATTGTGTTATATGTCTTTTTTTGGGCATGTTATAGGTTTACAAAGGGAAAAAGTCCCCCACCCCCAAAGGGACTTACTTCTCCAATAGGGAACACTGTTCACCAACTGCTCCAAACAGCTCTGTTGTAGTCCATCCTTTACTTCAGAGACACACGTGTCACTTTGTAACACACTTTATAATGCTAACCTAGCTGCTAGCATGGCACACCTTCATACTCTGCTTCTGACTGGCTAGTAGTCCTTACCTAGGTACTGTCAGGGCCCTCATACTCTGCTCCTGACTGGCTAGTAGTCCTTACCTAGGTACTGTCAGGGCCCTCATACTCTGCTTCTGACTGGCTAGTAGTCCTTACCTAGGTACTGTCAGGACCCTCATACTCTGCTTCTGACTGGCTAGTAGTCCTTACCTAGGTAGCCTACTGTCAGGGCCCTCATACTCTGCTTCTGTCTGGCTAGTAGTCCTTACCTAGGTACTGTCAGGGCCCTCATACTCTGCTTCTGACTGGCTAGTAGTCCTTACCTAGCTACTGAGCATGTGCGACTCCCAACAAAGATGGAACAGAAGTGAGATGTTTCACTCTGTAGATAAAACAGAGAGCTCAACACACAGGGTGAAAAGAGGAGCTGCAGCAATGTGCAGTACAACAAACATATGGTGTTTTCTGAAAATTAAACTACATAAACCTATTCTGGTACAACCTCAAAAATACAATTATGAACCTGAAAATGAACAGAATATGGGCGCTTTAAATACTTTATTTAGTTAAAAAAGTAGGAGAATTATCAACACATAAAGGAACACTTCATCCTTCAATTCATCACAAGCATTTAACATCAACACATCTGGAGATACGAGGTTTTCTGTGTACCTCTGAGATGTAGAGAAGCAGAAAGCATGAATGAAAATACTCAAGTACCAGCAGGGGCGGAGGTTGCCTTCTGGGACTCCAGACCTGAATGTTTTCCCTTAAAACCCTGAATCTTTTCGGGTTTTAAAATAACTTTTCCTCAACATTAATTGTTCTGGTTTCAAAACGATAAACAGTTGGAGAACAGTTACAAAATAGGATGTAAAAAGCTCCAAAAACATTGAAAAAAAGTGACAAAAATGTCAAACAAAACGTTAAAAACGTAGAAAACAACGACAAAAGAATTCAAATTGATTAAAAATAGGATGTTACAACTATCATGTTTTCCTATATAATGTACAGGTTTTTTAAATCCTCCCCCTAACCCCGAAACATCTGGCTCCGCTTCTGAGTACAAATACCTCAAATCTGTACTTAATTACAGCACTCCAGTAAATGTACTTTACATTTAACTACAAGGAATAATACAATAATGAGAAAAGGATTTCTCCTTTTTAATAAAACTCTTAAACTCTGAAGAGTTTCTACTTGAACGACGTGGCTACGTTATATACAGAAGAAGTTCAACAAATAATAATAATAATAATAATAATAATAATAATAATAAATCATACATTTTATCACTCCCTCCAGGATTTGCAGATGTTTTTGGAGATTGTTGCGGCCCAAAATGCCTGATGTTGTGTGAGTTTTTGTAAAAAATTGCGATAAAAGTTGCAATTTTTTTTTGTATGTTGAAAGTTGCTCGAGAGACAGAGAAAGTTGTAAAAAAAAGTTGTGATTTTTTTTTTGTATAGTTCTTTAAAAAGGGGAATAAAACTACTCTGGGCTGAGTTTCCCTAGTAACCAAAAAGACTCAGGGATGTTGGTATAATATGAAAATGGCTAGTGGATTTAAGACAAAAAAAATCATAATTTATTGAATGAATCAAATATGAACATGTCTGTCAGTAGCTTGTTGATGTTTACGTTGTTAGTTAGTTCCTCTCCTGGCCGGGACACATTCATACGGTTTGATAAAGGACTTATTGGACTTATTATTGGACTTTAACTTATCATTGACTTACAATAACGAGCGTAGCTGTCCTCAATTTAGGTCATCCTGTACGTCTCATCTCCGGTTTTTCCTGCATCCACCGTGTGTGTGTGTGTGTGTGTGTGTGTGTGTGTGTGTGTGTGTGTGTGTGTGTGTGTGTGTGTGTGTGTGTGTCGCGGGGGGAACTGAGTGGCCCCGCCCCGCTGCAGACAGCCGACAGGACTGAAACAGCAGCGACTTCAGAGTGAAAAACGTCCAGCGTACGTTGATGTTAAAATGTTTCCAGGTCGGCAGGACGGTCTGAAAGAGTCTTTCGCTCTACGTAAACGTGAGATGTTCGAGTCACACACGTCTCGTTAACCATGAAATGAATATGGCGACGTACGTGTGACGTCAACCCGTTCTCCCTCCCGCTTGGTCATTGGCTCTCAGGGTCCCATACTGATACAGAGTCTTATGGAGCTATAACGGTGACAGTAACCTGAGGTATTGAAAATCAAATTTGGCATTGAAACTTCAAGTATTGGCACTGAATAATGTTCAACTGAAGAAAAAAAAATCTCAAAATCCGATTATTTTATTTTATTTTGATATTTTTATGTATCATGATATGTTTTTCAATTCCAATCTTTACAAAGTTTCTTGACTTCTGTTTTTTTTTTCAATTAAAGTTTTTTTACGCTGTCAGGATTTTTACAATGTCACTGTTTTCAGTTTCAACTTTCTGTCACTGTTTTGGCACAGGGGGGCGTGGCTTGAGGGGAGGGACTAAGAGGGCGTGATTTACTTATAATTTGCATACTCGTGAGAGTGACTAGGCGCGCCTATATGGAGGACCAGGTCTACCATATTTAAAAATAAATACAGAAATAAATAAATGCTCAATAAATAAATAAGCATACAATTAATTGCCCCAAAAAATACAATAAACAAATAAATGTAGGTAGAAATTAAATTATACAGTGAGACATAAATGTATATATCTCTTTTAATTAGCTTCTTTATTTATTCACCTTTGTAATAATTACCTTATTTATTTATTGTCCGTTATAATCGTCAACTTTATTTATTAATTACTTATTTTTTAAATGTATTTATTTCTGTGTGTGTTTAAATTTTTTGTCTGTTTTATTCTTCCGTTGCATTTTCTACCCTATTTATTTTCACCCCTGGTATTTATTTCTGCCTGTCAGTTTTACATTTCTTCATGCATTTCTGCCTTATTATGCAAATGAGGAGGGGCGGGTCTTAAGGGGACAACTTCTGCCCATTGGTTGGTTAGCATTTTACTGCATCGGTCGAATCTACATGTCAGTGGAGCTCTGAGCCAACAGGACGGCCGGGGACAGCAGGGTTTCTATCGCCAGATGAGGGACAACTCTGTCCGGCTTATTTATGTAGCATGAAAGCTAGCGTTAGCTAACTAGCAGCCAGCCCGTATCTAAATAATGTAAATAGCTTTTAATTATCTCAACACTTTTTAACAGTCAAACTGAAACACTGGCGGTGAGCTCCAGGTCCTGCAGCCGCGGACGGACCACTGCAGTGGGGCTCGGCCAGCGTGGAAACATCGCTAGAAAGCTCCGCTGCCAACCTCGACCTGATCGTCAGCGGGACACGGAGAGCTCCAGACCCGGTAGCAGCGGCACATCCCCCCTGGAGCTCACCGCCAGTGTTGAATAGCAAGCGAGCTTAGCGAACTAACCTCGCTTATAAATAAATACATTTTAGTTATCCTAACACTTTTAACAGTCCAACTGAAACACTGGCGGTGAGCTCCAGGTCCTGCAGCCGCAGACGGACCGCCATCAGTGGTATATAATATCTGCCTTTTAAATTAAATTGTATTTATTTATTGCGGGCTGGTTGGTTAGTTCGCTAAGCTTGCTTGCTATTCCACCAACACTGGCGGTGAGCTCCAGGGGGGATGTGCCGCTGCTACCGGGTCTGGAGCTCTCCGTGTGCCGCTGACAATCAGGTCGAGGTTGGCAGTGGAGCTTTCTAGCGATGTTTCCACGCTGGCCGAGCCCCACTGCAGTGGTCCGTCCGCGGCTGCAGGACCTGGAGCTCACCGCCAGTGTTTCAGTTTGACTGTTAAACAGTGTTGAGATAATTAAAAGCTATTTACATTATTTAGATACGGGCTGGCTGCTAGTTAGCTAACGCTAGCTTTCATGCTACATAAATAAGCCGGACAGAGTTGTCCCTCATCTGGCGATAGAAACCCTGCTGTCCCCGGCCGTCCTGTTGGCTCAGAGCTCCACTGACATGTAGATTCGACCGATGCAGTAAAATGCTAACCAACCAATGGGCAGAAGTTGTCCCCTTAAGACCCGCCCCTCCTCATTTGCATAATGAGGCAGAAATGCATGAAGAAATGTAAAACTGACAGGCAGAAATAAATACCAGGGGTGAAAATGAATAGGGTAGAAAATGCAACGGAAGAATAAAACAGACAAAAAATTTAAACACACACAGAAATAAATACATTTAAAAATAAGTAATTAATAAATAAAGTTGACGATTATAACGGACAATAAATAAATAAGGTAATTATTACAAAGGTGAATAAATAAAGAAGCTAATTAAAAGAGATATATACATTTATGTCTCACTGTATAATTTAATTTCTACCTACATTTATTTGTTTATTGTATTTTTTGGGGCAATTAATTGTATGCTTATTTATTTATTGAGCATTTATTTATTTCTGTATTTATTTTTAAATATGGTAGACCTGGTCCTCCATATAGGCGCGCCTAGTCACTCTCACGAGTATGCAAATTATAAGTAAATCACGCCTCTTAGTCCCTCCTCAAGCCACGCCCCTGCGCCAAAACAGTGACAGAAAGTTGAAACTGAAAACAGTGACATTGTAAAAATCCTGACAGCGTAAAAAAACTTTAATTGAAAAAAAAAAAACAGAAGTCAAGAAACTTTGTAAAGATTGGAATTGAAAAACATATCATGATACATAAAAATATCAAAATAAAATAAAATAATCGGATTTTGAGATTTTTTTTTCTTCAGTTGAACATTATTCAGTGCCAATACTTGAAGTTTCAATGCCAAATTTGATTTTCAATACCTCAGGTTACTGTCACCGTTATAGCTCCATAGAGTCTGGCCCGTGGGACTGCTGGGATTGGTTGAAGTCACGGGAAACTCCGGTTATTGGTCAAATTTACAAAAAAAGTTGCAGTGATTGGTCATAATTGCGAGTCGCACCAAAGTCGCTGTGATTGGTTGAATCACAACATCGCAAAATCTTGGAGGGACTGATTTATATAACGCTGTACCCAAAGACACTTTCCCATCAAACTGTGGCACGTACGATGAAAGCAGGTGAAGCAACAACTCAAAATCAATAAAAACAGCAGCTAAATCAAATGTGATATTACTACAGGCTGAAGGCTCTTCTGAAGGGAATTGTTTTGGGTTATGCGAAATAATGTTAATGTGTTCAGATCAGTACAGTTACGGGATACAGTAAATCACCAAAAACACTCAGTGGTTAGACCCCCACCGTTTCAGACTCCTGCCCCTAAAACTCGTACGGAGAAACGAACAGGGTGACCTTCGTGAGGTAGCGGCCCAGCAGGTTGCTGCGCTCCAGCTCGCTCATCTCCACCTCGGCCTCCAGGGTGGCGGGGCCGTTGATGGGTGTCACCAGGAGGAGGGTGCCAGTTTGTCGGCCCGAGCGCTGCACGCTGAAGTGGCCCCGCCCGCGGCCGCCCGCCAGGCCGAAGCGCAGTGTGTCGCCCAGCACGCGAGCCGCCGACAC
The DNA here is from genome assembly GCA_013375575.1 of Percina caprodes. Lineage (NCBI taxonomy): Eukaryota > Metazoa > Chordata > Actinopteri > Perciformes > Percidae > Percina > Percina caprodes. Next base: position 377,618 of record JABXJD010000386.1, read on the forward strand.
CCGGAAGAGCACGCGGGGCGCGGACATGTTGGACACCACAGACAGGAAGTGGAAAGAGATGGAGTTTGGCGCCTGAGTGCACGCCTTGTCTCCCAGCATGCACGGGTTCCTCTCACAGCGCCTGCGGAAGCATAAAGAAAATATTTTAATATGTTTTGTCTCTGCTCTACAGCCACTTCCTGTATGAAATCATCCGGGTTTTAACCCGTGTTGTCTTCCCGTCAACCATGAAATAAAGTTATCGCTTTTTCTGACATTTTTGTCACTTTTTCAATGTTGTAATTGTGCTTTTTTTGATGTTTTTTTTCCAAAATTATTTGATATTTATAATGTTGACATGTTCAGCTTATTTCCAAGGCCCGTTTTTTGTGATAAAAAACTGAAAATGGGTCAACTTTGACCCAAGGACAACATGAGGGTTAAGAAAAACAGCAACATCTCTGATTGGTCCAACTCGCTGTTACCATAGAAACGTTAACCGTACATGCGAATGGCTAGCGCGAGCTTCTGCCATTGTAGTCTGTGATAGTCTTTGTACACGGCCTTGTAACGTTGCCAAGCGAGCATCAGGACACGTTCGTGCAACTCCGACACCAGTCAGCCATGCAACGCTCGCATGACGAAGGCGTTAATACAGCACAGACTAATAAGATGGTGTAATAGTTCAAATATAATTTCATTTTTCATACATACCCAGGTAGTAAAGTGTTAAGGGAAAGCTCGTGGGTGGGCTCACGGTTCCCTGACACGCGGGAATAACGAGACGGTTTAGGACACAAACCCCGCTCTCCTGGGTGAAAGTCCTGTGTTTGACCCTTGCACCCCACCCCCTCCAATCTCCCCCTTACATACTACTCGCTAAACCCCGTCTAGATGCTGCTTTCCCCGATCCGTTCTACACAGGCCGAGGGGCTGACACCCACTGTCCAATCGCCCGTATTTTACGTGTTCGGAGTGGGAACCGGTTGAGTTTTAAGGCTTCGCAGGTGTGGAAAGTACAGTTCCCCTTCGAGGGGAACGAGACACTGCGTCGGTTCACCGCGCCTCGCCATAGTGTCTAACCGACGCAGTGTCTCGTTCCCCTATCTCGGGGAACAAGGGTTACATACGTAACCCGAGACATTTTCTCTGCATTATGAGTAAAGACCACATGCCCACAGTCAACAATGCAGCTATTTCTATACAGGTATAACATTAATAACATTCAGGGACAACGGATCAAAAATAGCCTTTTGGCTAATTCTGGTGCATTTACAGCAATGTTAATTAATGTACACTGTCCCACACAAATAATAATAATAAAATAAAATAAATAAAAATGAACATAAATAATCTGCCGCTTTCCCTCAAAATTGCACATTACCAGAGGGGCTTTTAGAAATCAGGTTAAGGCATTTTTATGGAATAGAGTAATTTTTTCAATTAGAGATGAGTGATTATTTTATGTGATCTGTCATTTTCTGATGTCAGAATGCTCTTGAACCTTCGCTGATTTGTGTTAAATGTTATTGTCTTTGTCCTGCAATAGGTCTTTGTCATGTGTAAAATGCTTTTAACACCAAGGACCATGTTGGAAATAAATGTCCACACTTTAACATGTTATGCTATGTTGTTGGGATTTAGCGCTATATAAATAAAATTGAATTAATTTGAATTATGCCTAGTGTTATGTTGTCTGTTCAGTCCAAAAAATAAAAAAATTCAAAATAACTGAATTCTCAACCCTAACCCATTTTTAATTAATTAAACACAGCCTTTAACTGTTTATATTTAACCAAACTCACAGCCAAAGATCCTCTCTGGCAGAATGAACGCTACACATAAGCCTTAACCTGAAGCTGACCCTGCTTGCCCCCCTACAGTCTGTCCTCCCTCCATCACTAAAACAACAATTGGGATTCAGCTGGAGGGATAAATAAAAACTTTATAGCCAGTTTACGTTCTGATTCACGCCTTTTTTCCCTCCATCAGCTGCCCAGCTGACTGGAGCCTGAAAACCCCAGAGGGGCGTCTGGAGCCAAACCTCAGTCTGACTCTCGGCCCAGTTTCTGTCAGAGGAGGGTTAGGGTTTGCTAACTGTCGGGTGGAGAGAGGAAGTGGGCGACATGGAGGTAGAACTCATTGTCTTCATATCTCTCGCCGTGGTCCAGTCTTTGTCTTCTGGGGTGAGAGGGTTTATGGATTTCTTTGTCTCGTCTGCCCAGTTTGCATTCCTACTCTACTTGTTTGTTTGCAGTGTCATTGTGCAGTTGAGATGTCATTCACCCTTTATTATTCTAAGGCTGTCAGTGTGCGAGCTGTTTGTTGGTTAGCTAGCTAACACTGTCTTTTGACACATTCAAACTCAGAGTTTTGGATCCATCCTATTTTGTTGAGTAATGACCCTTAAAGTTTCAAGTTCTTTGTTCTCTTAAAGGTGCCCTGCCACACGTATTTCATTACTTTGTGGTAATGTCTGATGTTCTACCATGGACTCTGTAACCTTGGTTACTGTGGTTACCTTGGTATAGAAAGCCTGCAGGAAGACTCAGCTCCATTTGGGCCAGTTCTCATTAATATTCAACCAGCTAAGCTGCTTGACTCTGATTGGCTAACAGCTAGCCAATGAGAGCCTGGCTATCAGCATCCTTTACCCAGCTCATGAATATTAATGAGCTCAGGCAACATGACATCAGACTGACTTCTCCTCTTATTTCTTTTCAGTGGCTAGAGCTGACAGAGGAGGTAGCAGTTCATCTTCACACACACACACACACACACACACACACACACACACACACACACACACACACACACACACAGATGGACCTGACATATTTAAAAAAAAATGCAAGTAAAACAGGTTTTGTGTGGCAGGGCACCTTTAACGTTTGCAAGTAATAGCAAATGTTAGGTAAAAAAGAAAGGAATCAACCATCCAATCAGAGAGCTTAAAATGTAGCTTCTGTGAAGATAACGGTGGGTTGAACTTGGACATTAACTATGTTAGCTTTGTATACTTAGAAGTTAAATGCAAAGCGTTGAGACTATGCTAAAACTCTGGCTGTTTGGAGGTTAGCCCAGTTAGCAGCCGACATGATCGCTGACTTTTGATCGTTCGGCCCATTTCTAGCACTTGGATTGCCGTTTATTTTCTCCAGATAACCACGGGGCCCGGAGGATGAATTCTAACCAATTTCATGATACCTTGAGGTTTCATTAGCGACAACATGAGGTTGAAAGTTTGGGTGAACAATCTCATTGTGTGGACTGGACTGCAATGAAATATGGGAGCGAGGAAGAAGCCTTCAACATCTTTAACTTCACATGGTTTATATAGTGTATATATATATATATATATATATATATATATATATATATATATGCTGTTTTTATATACTATGGTGTGGAGATTCGTAGCTTTGCAGCAATGAAACAAAGGAGAGTGATGAGCAGAGGGATGTGATTCAGGGCGGGAGGCTGTTACATTGGTGACGTCTTGATGTACGTGGCGTTTTTCATGTGAGGACACTCCACCGTTGCACACTGGAAACCTCCGTAGGTGTTCACACACACCTGGTCCGCTGTGCAGTTGTGCATCCGGTTTTCACACTCGTCGAAATCTGAGGAGCAGAGGAGCACAGAGGCGTTAGTTACCGCACGACTCTAACCCCCCCCCCCCTATCGGGATGACCTTTAAACTCTGACCTGTGCAGCTGCGGCCGTCTCTGGAGAGGTCGTAGCCAGCCGGACAGAAGCAGTGGAAGCTGCCGGGCGTGTTCACACACTGATGGACGCAGAGCCGGCCGGGCTGGCCGAGAGGAAACAGACGGCACTCGTCGATATCTGAAACACACACAAAAGATCCTCAGTGGTAGAAGTCAACGCATATTAATGAACCGGTTTTACGATATCGTACGAAAACGTATGCACGCCAATTTGTATGACATGCTATGAAATTACGCCGACAGCCGGCCGGTCACGTAACGTGTTAATCTTAGCGGTATTTACAGTTTAAACGTTACTAAAATAACTATTTCCTCAATACGCAAGTTATACGTGTATTTCAATAAGAAGAAAAAATATATATGCATAAGAAAAGAAATCTTTAGGCTGTTCTGATGGTTGTAAATCCTTTTTTTAGATTAGTTTAGTTGAGTTTTTAGCCGACAAAAGGTAACTATGAATCGGGTACAGGGCACCGCAAGGACCCTGCAGGACCTGAGGTTGAAAAAAAACAAAAAATGAGCGTCATGCAGCCACACCAGTTAAGCTTAAGAACCAAAACTGTGAAGAAAAAAGACTGTGGTTCCCATTAACACACACCTGGGAAACTAGGTGATCCTAGGAATCGTAGGTGAGAGGCTTGTGTATTTCCTGGGACACAATGTGTTTTATGACCCAAACATCCACCCTACATGGTCCGAAGCGTTCTTAAATGGAAGTCAATGTGGTGCATACAGTAATAAATAGGTTGTATACATACAGGTAACAATCGGGATATGTATGAATGGTTCATGAGAACAGCCTCGTAGTTGTAGTAGAAGTAGTAGTTATTGGTGAGACATATTTGTTACCTGTACAGATGTTGTTGTCACGGCCTGATATGGTGAAACCCACGTCACATGTGCAGCGGGTGGAGCCCAGGAAGTGAGTGCAGTGAGACGGACGGACGGAGGAGGGCGGGGAGGAAGACGTGGGTGATATGGAGGAGACAGGAGGAGGTGAGGATGCTGCAGAGGAGGAGGAGGAGGAGGAGGAGGATGCTGACAGAGCAGCAGAGACAAGGAAGGAGGAGGAAGGAGCAGCAGGAGAGAAGGAAGCCAGGGAGTTCCTGCTGCTGTTGAGGGCTGAAAATAGAAGAAAAATAAAGAGATCAGAGATCTCCTGGTACCGAACCAGTCTCAGAATTACGGTCCAGTGTCAGTACTCACGTCTGCACATTGGCTGCTGGCCGCTCCACCTCAGAGAATCAAGACACACTCGGGTGCGTGGGCCAATCAGCTCGTAGCCAGGCTTGCACAGGAAGTGGATCTCGTGCCCAATACCGAAAACCCTGCCCAGTCTGCGGCCATGAGCAGGGGGTTCTGGTTTGGAGCAGGTTGCTGGGAACACAAGAATACGTACAGACGTCATTTACCCTCTTAAAGAGAATTCCGGCCAATTTTTAAGTTAATCTTGATTGTTATAAATATGCGTGTATTTTTGATTGAAACCCCCGATCTGAATGGGTGCAGGCAACACGGAGTATGTGCAGCTACGTGTACGAGCTTCCACTGAGCTAAAATGGCAGTCGGTGGTTTTTAGAGTGCCTTTGAGCCTCTTAACAGACACAAACCCACAACACTGTCTCTAACCAGCACCGGTTTACTGGCTTATACACTTATATAGTATTTATTCATCATTCTCATTCTCATATCTCACTTATTATTTATTAATTCTCATTCTCTATTCCAGAGTTGTTCATACTGTTCATGTTGTAATATAATAACATAACACCATTTATTCCAGCATCCTTTGCACTATGCTCTGTTGTGGTTTGGGATTTTGGTTTTGGGTGTTTTTTCCCTCCTGGCCTTCCCTGTGTTAGTTTTCTCCCTGGTCTTGTGTTGTTGATCCTGTCTTGTGTCCCCTGGTGAGCGTCTGTTTGTTCTTCGTCCTGTTTTATTTTGATAGTATGGTTTCCTGTCTTGTCTGTTCTCACCTGTTCTGTATTTAACCCCTGTGTTTCCTTTGTCCCTTGTCAGATCATTCTAGTTCGTCTGTCTTGCAAGTGTCCTGATCCTCGTTTTCCCGCCAGTGTTCCTGTTATCCTCCCTGTGTTTCGCCTTGAGATATTCACCCTGTTGGTGCGTTGCCTTCCCCGTGTCTGGTTTGGACTTTTTAACTTGGCCTTTGCTTTTTGCGCCCTTGTTTTTTAATGTGTTAAATAAACCCCCTGTTACCGGCTCCATCTGACTCCTAATCTCTGCATTTGGGTCCTCATTCCATGACATGCTCCACATTTAAAATAATAATAATCACAATTAACTTTTGCATACTTTGCACTCCTCATTGCACTGTTGCCTCTATATTGTTTCTGTTTAGAGTATGTATATATTAGTATGTATATGTTAGTGTGTATATATTGTTGGGTTGTTTTGTATGTGTACATTGTGAAAAACGATGCTCCAAAGAAAAATTCCTCGTATGTGTCCTCATACCTGGCAAATAAAGCTGATTCTGATTCTGAAAATGCAATTAAAATGTCTGTGCAACATGAACCGGGCCCTTACGTGACGTGAAAATAGGTAATTGAGCACTGTAGTGGTTATATCAGTGACTATGTAACTACATGGAAACGGGGCGAATGATGTCTGTGGCGTGCACAGTGATAGCGTTAGAGAAGGCTAGCTGTAGTCTCGCGCTGAAGTCAAGTAAATTTAACAAGAGAATTTCCCCATTGTGGGATGAACGAAGTATTTTCTAAGTCTCGGTGTAGCAGGAAAAGGTTAACAGTGTGCAGGATGCTGCTAGCGCGGCTAAGGGAACTACCACACAAATAGACAAGCCTCTTACTCACCAACACAAAATGGATGAGCTAAATATAACACGCTGCGTGATGATTATCACAGAAGCCTGGCTGAACATCATGGACGGCAGCTAGCAGCTAGCTGCTAACAGGGCGAGCTAGCTACCGGCAGGATGGAGACAAGGAATGTGAATTTAAACAATGTCTGAGTTGAAAATGCACATTGTTGTCATTGTTTTGCAATAGCAGACATACTGCTTCATTATAACTATTGTGCGGTGAACTTTGACCCTCACCGCCTGTCTTAAAGATTGCCATGGTGCTGTTGTGTAGAGCGCTCATCTTCTTCCTGAGGGAGCGCAGGCCCTGCTGGTACGACACCTCGTGGACCGCCAACATCTTCTCCACCTGCCGCAGCGAGTTCAGCAGGTCGTGGGTGGATGGACACTCCTGTGGACGGGGACAAGGAGGACGCATCATGATGTTGAATTAATTCAAATCATTGACAGGAAGTGGTAATCTAATCATATCGTGGCGCCGGTAAGGATTCAGTTATCTATAAGAAGAAGCCGACACCAGACTGCCGGTCCTCTCTGTCTCCTGTCTGCAGTGAGTTTCAGGTGTGAGATCTATACATAGAGGTGAGGTTTTCGGAGCGGCTGCAGTAACACCTGAGTGAGAATTGGACCCGAGCCCGTCGCTGACCCCCAGCCGCTAACCTGAGCCGGCTACTGAACTGAGCCGGCCGCCGACCTCCCGCTCACGGCTGCCCTCACCGTGACACAACACAAAGGACCTGTTTGTGTGTTTGGAGGCTTTTCTCTGGTTTGTTTTGGACCGGCAGTGCGTCACTGGTGGTTATACAAGAGGGTGAACTTCAGTTCAACATGTTGGAGTGCACTTACAAGGCATTTAACGATGGGTCATAAGACCAAGAAGCCCTAAGAGAAATTAATCAAATAAGTCGGCATTTAATAAGGTTAAATTCAGTTCAGTTCCGTTAGGACACTAATAACTCCAATTAGTTGTTACCTCCTCATTAGTCTGGATCAACAGACGTACATTTCCAGGATAAAGCCTGACATTGCGCTGGATGTCAGGCTTTGTCCCTCACTGGTGGTTATACAAGAGGGTGAACTTCAGTTCAACATGTTGGAGTGCACCTACAGGGCATTCAATGATGTGTCGTAAGACCCTTAGAGAAAATAATCACTTAATTCAGCACTTAATCAACACTTAAATTCAATGTCAATGTAAAATTTTATTTCTATAGCACATTTAAAAACAACAACAACAGTTGACCAAAATGCTGAACAGGGTCAATGTCAAATACATAAATAACACGTGTAACAATGACTACAACCTAAGTGAATCACAGGGAGACAAACAACAACACTTTAAAACATCAGAATTCAGGTTAACGGTGCAAGGTGTGTTTCCAGCATTCTGGTGAATTTGAACTTTTTCTGCATCAAGTCATGCTGGAAATGTCTTAATTTATGTGAAGGAAAACACAGGACATTAGAAAATATAGAAACATACTGGAATATAAGAAAGTAAGGCTCTGTATTTTTTATTTATTTATTCTCCTGTAGATCAACTTTTCTCTCTCATTTAATGTTATCTCCACTGAGTCAACACACATGTAGGCCTAGGCATGATTTACTCCTCCCTTTCTTCTTAAGCTAACTAGCTAGTTTCTACCAGCCTTGTTGTTGTTTTGGGTCCTCTATTAGCCCGCTATTAGCCCCGCTATTAGCCCGCTATTAGCCTGTATTTTGTAATTGACGCTAAACAGTTAATCACTAACATCCCTAGGAATCAGTGGCAGATCTAGAAAATGTTACATGGGGTGGCAAAGGGGTAGCGAGAGATCTTGGCAGGGCAGCAGGGTAAGATGGTGCGTGGGAACGTCCATATGTAACCGCACCGCTATGCCCTGCTCCGCAACACCCTGCTACGCCCTGAACAGCTACGACTAGTGTTTCTAGTCATATTATCTTATATATATCTTATATTATATTATCTTTATTCAGCCACTCCAGGATTTTGCAGCATTTTTTTGAGATTGTTTCGGCCCAAAATGCCTGATTTTGTGGGGGAACTGCGATAAAAGTTGCGATGTCTTTTGTATGTTTGTTGAAAGGAAGTTGTGGGAGACAGAGAAAGTTGAGAAAGTTTTTTATAGTTTTATATTTTATAGTTCAGTTCTTTTAAATCAAGGCTGAAGACCTTTCTTTTTGATGTTGCCTTTCTTTAAATGATGTTCATTTCTTTAATGTTTAATTTCTTATGCTGCACTGTAACCTTTGTTCTTGTGTTTTATGTGTCTTGATTTTATTTTTATCGGTTTTTATTTTATTTTTGTTTTTTTAACTGATTTTGTGTAAAGCACTTTGAATTGCCCTGTTGCTGAAATGTGCTCAACAAATAAAGCTGCCTTGCCTTGCCTTAAAAATAAAAAGGAAACTTGTTTTGGGGAGAATAAGGCTGAGTTTTCCTAGTAACGTTACCAAAATTCATTGGTTGAAGTCGCGGGAAACTCCGATTATTGGTCAAATTTGTGGAAAAGTTGCGGTGATTGGTTGAAGTTGCGTGAATTGGCGCAAATCCTGGAGGGACTGTTTATTGTTATTATAATTGCCGCCCCAACTGCTATAATTATTATGAATCATAATTATAATCTCTGTATATCTGTATCCGTCTCTGTTTCCCAACCAGCAGATGGCTGCCCACCAGAGTCTGAAGGTAACGTTTTTGATCATGTGCCATAATGTCACTTTTTACCAGCCAGTTTTTTTTTGCTTCATAAAGGTGAAAAACAGGAATTGCTGTGTCTCTATGATCCTATCCTGTCCTATTCATGGTAGCCTTGGTAGACATTGCGCCGTCATCACGTGCTGTAGTGGGGGTGCCTTGATGATCCAGCATAAAGGCATAATTTCCTATCCTGGACCGGGACACATTCATACAATTTGATAAAGTACTTATTGGACTTTAACTTATCATTGCACCTACAATAATGTAGCTGTCCTCAATTTAAGTCATCCTGTACATCTCACATGCGCTTTTTCTGGCATCCACCGTGTGTTTATGTGTGTGATTATGTGTGTGCGTGAGTAAAGAAAATGCGATAGGGGGCCCCGGCTTTCAATCAATGTCTTCCAGTGATGCGGGCTCCTGATTGGTCCGGGCCCATGAGCAACTGTGTACCCTGCTTACTGAATCACTCAATTCTCATTGGCTACCTGCCAACGTGGCTGGTAGATTGACAGTGTTACCCGCCAATTGCAAAATTCACCCGCATTAGGCAGGTGGTTGGGTATTAATTTCAGGCCCTGCTGCCCACCAAATGCCTGTGTTTTTACCTAGACTTTATTTAACAAGGAAACC
>JABXJD010000386.1:392500-405000 GCA_013375575.1 Percina caprodes
GACCAACTGCCACTTTGCTCATTTGAAAGCCATGATGTCTCTCTCTCATAGGTGGGCCAAATGCTCTGGGCGGGCAAAGCAGAGAAAAGGGAGGTAACCTTTCCCCTTATGACCTCATAAGGGGAAGAATCCAGATCGGCCCATCTGAGCTTTCATGTTCTCAATGGCAGAGTGTCACTTTGTAACACACGTTTCAATGCTCGCCTAGCTGCTAGCGTAGCAAGCCCTCATTCTCTGCTTCTGACTGGCTAGTAGTCCTTACCTAGGTACTGTCAGGGCCCTCATTCTCTGCTTCTGACTGGCTAGTAGTCCTTACCTAGGTACTGTCAGGACCCTCATTCTCTGCTTCTGACTGGCTAGTAGTCCTTACCTAGGTACTGTCAGGGCCCTCATTCTCTGCTTCTGACTGGCTAGTAGTCCTTACCTAGGTACTGTCAGGACATGCCCTCATACTTTGCTTCTGACTTGCTAGTAGTCCTTACTTAGAGAGCTCAACACACTGGGTGAAAAGAGGAGCTGCAGCAATGTGCAGTACAACAAAAATAAGGTGTTTTTGGAAAATTAAACCATGTAAACCTAGTCTGGTACAACCTCAAAATACAATTATCAACCTGAAAATGAGCATAAAATGAGCACTTTAATGTGCGTTGTCCCTTTTAAATAAAGAAATAAAAAAAGTGTTTGTATGCAGCAGTTGTCAGCGCTTCTTGCTCATGAAAAACGTCTTATCTTATCTTATCTTATTTTATCTTATCTTATCTGATCTGATCTTATTTCATCTTATCATTTATCTTATCTTATCTTATTTCATCTTATCATTTATCTTATCTTATCTTATCTTATTTCATCTGATCTGATCTTATCTTATTTCATCTTATTTTATCTTATCTTATTTTATCTTATCTTATTTCATCTTATCTGATCTTATCTTATCTTATTTCATCTTATCTTATCTTATTTTATCTTATCTTATCTTATCTTATTTCATCTTATCTTATCTTATTTTATCTTATCTTATTTCATCTTATCTTATCTTATCTTATTTTATCTTATTTCATCTTATCTTATCTTATTTTATCTTATTTCATCTAATCTTATCTTATTTCATCTTATCTTATCTTATTTTATCTTATCTTATCTTATTTTATCTTATTTCATCTTATCTTATCTTTTCTTATTTCATCTTATCTTATCTTATCTTATCTTATTTCATCTTATCTTATCTTATCTTTTCTTATTTCATCTTATCTTATCTTTTCTTATTTCATCTTATCTTATCTTATTTCATCTTATCTTATCTTATCTTATTTCATCTTATCTTATCTTTTCTTATTTCATCTTATCTTATCTTATTTCATCTTATCTTATCTTATTTCATCTTATCTTATCTTATTTCATCTTATCTTATCTTTTCTTATTTCATCTTATCTTATCTTATCTTATTTCATCTTATTTCATCTTATCTTATCTTATTTCATCTTATCTTATCTTATTTCATCTTATCTTATCTTATTTCATCTTATCTTATCTTATCTTATTTCATCTTATCTTATCTTATTTCATCTTATCTGATCTTATCTTTTCTTATTTCATCTTATCTTATCTTATTTCATCTTATTTCATCTTATCTTATCTTTTCTTATTTCATCTTATCTTATCTTATCTTATCTTATCTTATCTTATTTCATCTTATTTCATCTTATCTTATCTTTTCTTATTTCATCTTATCTTATCTTATCTTATTTCATCTTATCTTATCTTATTTCATCTTATCTCATCTTATCTTATCTTATTTCATCTTATCTTATCTTATCTTATCTTATCTTATCTTATTTTGTGCAGAATAAATTCCCGTGAATATTACATTGGAGATGAGTTTTCTGCTGTTTATTAGAACTTTGTATAATACAATTCTCTGTATTGTGTTTTTTGTGTTGATTTCTTTTACCATGTATAAGCTACATCAGCAGAAAAACGTATTTTCAGAATATATTACAATAAAAAAAATTAAAAATGTATTTGTTGTCATTGCATGTTCACATACGACGAAGTTGAGAACTGTAACTCACTTTATTTATTAAGACACACTAAGGAAAATATGAATGAGGTGCTGTAAAAAGATTTGGATAAATTGCATATGCAGTTATTTTACATTCAAATTAAAATAATATAACATCAAAAACAAAAATATATATTTGTATATTTGTGTACATTGTAGAAAACAAGTAGACAAATTCTTTTTAAATTCAAGTTCTGCGGAAAATGAATTAGCTCATTACTGATGTGTGTGTTGCACTGACCCTGCGGTCTGATGGATGAAGTCTCATTGAAATGCATGCTGGGAGGCTGCAGCCAGCTGCTGACCCCCCCCCCAGGCTCTTGTCCTCCTCATCGCATATACTGTAAATAGGACATCTTGAGTTAACATGAAATCATTTCATGGATTTTGTAATTAAAACAGAGTTGGATGACGGCTGGTTGGTCGTTGGTAGCTCAAAACACCATTCAAGCCTTTGTTGTGTTTAATAGCTAGCTTGTAGCTAAGCTAGCAGTCATTTCAAAAACATATTAGCTATCTATGGTTGTTTGATTGCTAACGTTAGCTTAAAACGCCATTCAAGCCTTTGTTGTGTTTAATAGCTAGCTTGTAGCTAAGCTAGCAGTCATTTCAAAAACATATTAGCTATCTATGGTTGTTTGATTGCTAACGTTAGCTTAAAACGCCATTCAAGCCTTTGTTGTGTTTAATAGCTAGCTTGTAGCTAAGCTAGCAGTCATTTCAAAAACATATTAGCTATCTATGGTTGTTTGATTGCTAACGTTAGCTTAAAACACCATTCAGGCCTTTGTTGTATTTGATAGCTAGCTTGTAGCTAAGCTAGCAGTCATTTCAAAAACATATTAGCTATCTATGGTTGTTTGATTGCTAATGTTAGCTCAAAACACCATTCAAGCCTTTGTTGTGTTTAATAGCTAGCTTGTAGCTAAGCTAGCAGTCATTTCAAAAACATATTAGCTATCTATGGTTGTTTGATTGCTAACGTTAGCTTAAAACGCCATTCAAGCCTTTGTTGTGTTTAATAGCTAGCTTTTAGCTAAGCTAGCAGTCATTTCAAAAACATATTAGCTATCTATGGTTGTTTGATTGCTAACGTTAGCTCAAAACACCATTCAAGCCTTTGTTGTGTTACCATAGCTAGCTTGTAGCTAAGCTAGCAGTCATTTCAAAAACATATTAGCTATCTATGGTTGTTTGATTGCTAACGTTAGCTCAAAACGCCATTCAACTGACAGCCTTTGTTGTGTTTGATGTTAACTTATAGCCAGCAGTGAACCAACTTGGTTAAGTAGGTCAATTTTTACTGTATTGACATTACAGAAGTCTCTCGTTAGCATCTTGTATGCTACTTGTAGCAAAGTGACTCACATCTGCACTTGACTCACATCTGGGAGTGACAGTCTAAGTCACTCGGCTCTACAACTAGAGCGTAGTGTATTTGAAGTGCTCATATTATTCTCATTTTCAGATTCAAAATTGTATTTAGAGGTTGTACCAGAATAGGTTTATGTGGTTTAAATAAAAAAACATATTTCTGTTGTACTGCACATTGCTGCAGCTCCTCTTTTCACCCTGTGTATTGAGCTCTTTGTTTTAGCTACAGAGTGAGGCATCGCACCTCTGTTCCATCTTTGTTGGGAGTTGCATATGCTCAATATTGTATCTGTATTAAGAGAACGGTAACACAGCTAACATAGCTATATGCCCACATAACATTACTACAGACATGGCTAGTAGGGCTGTATGCCTTAAAACCTGTAACATGGATGTTAATTAGCATTTTCCCAAACTGTCGGGGCTATCGGCTAGTAGCTTACATCAACGGTAGCTAGCATGGATGTATTAAGAGAACGGTAACACAGCTAAATAGCTATCTATACGTCTAGATAACGTTACACAGTAGGGCTGTGTGCTGTAAAGCCTGTAACGTGGATGAGATATGAAGCCATGGATGTATTAAGGGAAGCTCTGTTCACAAAAAGCAGGCTAACCTTAGTAGCTAGTGCTAGCTTGGAGCTAGCTAGTAGCACGACATAATGATTACATCTCCTTGGTTGTCTAAATGTATCCATCGTTTATATAGATAAGCATGTAAAAGATCAGGAAACACAAAAACAATATGTTTAACGTTAGTGAATATTTTAGACAATGAAACGGCGAGTTCATGAGTTCGCCACTAGCTATACCAACGAACTAACATCACTGTGTCCACGTTCGGACACTTATTGGTTAACGTTCTATCAAAATATCTGTTAAAATACGAATATAAATGATCTATTTATGTTTTAAGTTAATTTAATGGTGTAAAACTATCGTGTGACTTCTTACCTTTCTAACGGTATATAGTTTTAACTCTTTACGTTAGCTTTGACTTTACAAGAGCCGGCTAAAGCTATTGCCGATACATCAGCCGTGCGCTAACTCGGCCATAGCCGGACACCGCTTTAGACGGTTAGTTAACCCTTGGGTTAGGGTTAGGGTTAGTTGTCTTCCCATCAACCATGAAAAAAACCCCAGTCTTGGTCGCTTTTTTTCAACATTATTAGCACTTTTTCTGAATTTGTTGTCACTTTTTGAATGTTGTGGGCGCTTTTTTTGATACTTTTATTGTTGACATTTTGTTATTGTGACGGCCCATTTTTTGTACCAAAAAAAAAAAAAGAATTCACTGAAAACGGGTCAAATGTGACCCAAGGACAACATAAGGGTTAAAGAAAGACCCATCAATGCCGTCAAAACTACTGCATCTTACTTCTGTCCTCTCCAATAAAATAGCATGCTTCAACAACTCTGAATTATGCAATAAGAGCTCCTTAATGTCCAGTTCAGTAAAAATAGAGGAGGGAAATTCATTGCCTGAGCGTTCATACGTCTTTCCCTCATTTCATATTCTAATTAGACATCTAAATGTCCATGTACATTGTTGGAGCTACATCCTGCTCCGGTCTCATGGTCCAGTCAATTAGTAGCCAGAATCTCAGATGTTGATGTGTGAATCCCTTTTATTACGTAGGATATCCTGAGACAAAGTTACCTGGATCAGCTATCACAGCTCTCCCCTTCCTTTGTCTGGCTCTTTGGCTCATGCACCCCTGGTCTTATTCACTAAGGGGGGGGGGGGGTCTCCAGGTCACAGTGATGTGATGTGTTTGTGTGTTTATTCGTTATCTTTCAGTTGGAATGTGATTGAAAGTTTATGACCCTATCAGGACCTGCAGAGCAAAGAATAACATGACCTGCTGTACTCTTAATTGAGCAGTAAACGGGGACCACAACCAGACCCAGGATGAGTCCCCAACCATCGATCCTGCTTCTGACACATTTAGTAGAGCTGGGTTATAACAAAATTACCAGAACACCTTATATTATGGAACAGAAGTATTGCAAAACAACTTAATGCACAAATAACAAACTTAATGCATGACAAACATGTCTTCACGGATGTTGAAATAATGCTTTTGCCTTTTGGCTTGAATGTATAATGCAAATCACACACAATGTTTAAACACATATAACATTTTAAATTCCAACAACATATAGGACAATTCATACGTAGATTGTTAGATGGGTATTCATCAATTCGGTTAACATTTTGGTGATGATCGGAAATGTAAAGTATTGCAAAAAGACCAAAACGTGCGTCAGGCTGAAAGTGTCCGGATATGGCCAATAGCAGCGAGTGGCGTCCCAACGTGGACACGGTGACGCTAGCAACTTGTAAGAGACACGAGATGATAGAGAAGCTCATGAACGAGCATGTTGCTACAGGTTGCTACGACAACACAAACAAGCTGTTGCTAGCTTTTGAGCACTCAAATTGAATGTATGGGGCTTCCCGCCTAACACTGTATCCAGTTCTTTTAATACATCTATGCTGGAATGCTGTTTTTGAGCTAACGTTACCAATCAAATAAAACATTTTTGAGTGACTGCTGGCTACAAGTAAGCAATCATATCAATCAATACCACCCAATTGTAATTCCCCAAAATAACATGATTGATTCCACACAACGCTCTTTGCCAAGTACAAATCTCTACTTTCATTAATTTTGGGGCGTTTTATTCAATTTTAAGTGTTTTTGAAATAGTATTGAGAGTAAAAGTTGACATATTCCAGTCTGTGATTATCATCAACATCCATTCCTTTAATTTTAGTCTCAATAATTCCAAATTTCTGCTTCTCTAACTCAAACATTAGGTATAATTTCCTATAAATGAGGTTTATTGACCATAAATTCCAAAAAAAACTGTAAAATTAAAGTTAATAAGTTAGTGTTACGTAGTGTTGAAAACGTCAAAAAAAGTGACAAACAGAAAAAAAGGGGAAAAAATGTAAGAAAAAGTTAAAACATTGATAAAAATAGGAAAGATCGTAATACATCTATGCTTGAATCCTTTTTTTGAGCTAACGTTACCAATCAGATAACATTTTTGAGTGACTGCTGACTACAAGTTAGCAATCAAACACAGTAAAGGCTGTCACTTAAATGGCGTTTTGAGCTAACGTTAGCAATTACCGTGAACAATCATAGATAGCCAAACCGTTTTTGAAATGATTTCCATCTTCTGTTATTGTTTGTAATGAGAAAGTTTATTATTTTAATGGATTTCACAAATGTCAGTATGACACGTAGCCTACTGCAGTAATCGGTTTAAATCTGAGCATGCACGAGCGACTCACATCAGCACTTGACTCACATCGGGTAGTGACAATTGCTACCAGGGGTGTAGTGCTATGTTTAGGGGCCGGTGCGCGCCTACAATGCATGCGTAAAGTTACCTTAACCCTTGTGTTTTCTTCCCGTCAACCATAAAAAAACAACTTTTTTTCAACATTATCTCTTTTCCCCATATTTTTGTCACTTTTTCAATGTCGTTGGTGTTTTTTTAAATGTTTTTGGTGTTTTTTTTCCAAAGTTTTTTGACATTTTTTGACAAGTTGACATTTTCAGCGCTTATTTTGACGGCATATTTTTTGTGACAAAAATATATAAATAATCTACTCAAAAACGGGTCAATTTGGACAACATGAGGGTTAAGTTGTAGCGCGTTTTAAAGATACGGTAGCATATTCACGTACATAAGTCAACAATAACCATAAAATGAAAGGATGTTTTGCTGCCTTGTTGTCTTTGCTAGTTAACAATAGACGAAGAAAGTGTAATTTCATTCACAGCAGCTACCAGTTTTACACGGGTTATGTTTACTGAGAATATTTTAATTCTTTACTTGGAGAAAAGAGGTAGCAGAGCGTCAATCGGGTGTGCTCCAGCAGCACTACACCCCTGATTTTGACAAGACCGGATCCGTGATCATGGAACCAAAAAATATAATATTCTCCCTTTTTGGTATTTTATTTGTTTTCCTCACAGGAGAACAGAAGACATGAATGACAGAGCAGATGTGTGTTTGCTGAAGCAGAAATTGCAATGCAATGTAATTTCGGTTCCACTTGTTAACAATCATGTTTCCACCCACTAGGGGGCGTGGCATCTCCACGAGACAAATACTGAGCATGACTTCACTGTTATAAGACCTGAATGTACAGGATTAATGGAAGAAAAACAGAAGCTTCAGGTCAGAGTTGTGTTTCTATTTTATTCTGCAGTGTTGTCACATCTATCAAATCAGATTCACCATCCCTCCTCCACCCCTTTCAGTGGAGTGTTAGATGGTATGACCCACTGCCATACTCAGCGGTCACCTCTCTCTCTCTCTCTCTCTCTCTCTCTCTCTCTCTCTCTCTCAGTGAGGGAAGCAGCAGTCAGACTCTCAGTCGTCAGGGTTTTTCTCTCTCCTCTTCCTCATCTTCTTTTGTTCTGTTGTCATGACCCATTTCAGGAGTGACTGCCACCGTGACAGACGTAAGTAACACACACACACACACACACACACACACACACACACACACACACACACACACACACACACACACACACAGTAGCTGAAGATGCTGATGTTGCACTGTGACTGTGATTCTGTTAGGAAAAGTGCAGGTGTGTGTTACATGCACATGTGGTTTAGTTTGTGTGTGTGTGTGTGTGTGTGTGTTTGTGTGTGTGTGTGTGTGTGTGTGTGTGTCCTCAAGAAGTGAGATGTGCAGAAATCTCACATGAGAAAGATCATTCATTCAATCATCGTTAACAAAGCTTGAGGGAATGTTGCAATTTTAAGGTGCAGTTTGAGTTTTACACCTGGGTGGCTGGAGGTGGTAGAGGTGGTCCTTCAACAACCGCAGGGTTGGCGGTTCGATCCCCGGCTTCTCCTGTCCACACGTTGAAGTCTCCTCGAGACTTACTGAATCCAAGTGTCTTCTGATGATGGTAACTCGCTGCCATCGGTGTGTGATAGCGTGTGAGAGGATAATTGTAAAGCACTTTAGGTTAAGGTGCTGTTAGGGCTTCTCGAATTATGGAAACAATTATAATCATGATTATTTTGGTCAATATTGAAAATAGTGAAAACACCTTCATACTTTTCGAATCGTCCTTAAGATGAATAATATAAAAAATATGTTCAAATGTTGGCTGAGTTGGTTTAGCCATCAGGATTGGCAAAACAGGTGTTTATTTCTTCGATTGCACTGATTTTGCTATTGTTAGGAATCAAAATCACGTTAAGGTGTTATATATATATATATATATATATATATATATATATATATATATATATATATATATATGGGTATATAAATATGTATAAAATGGGTCGACATGCACTTTGAGAATTAAAGTCATTTTCTGTTTTTTGGCTTAAGATTCAAGCTTAGAATTAGGTTTAGGATACTAAGTCTTTGTTTGGTCCCATTCGTTCAGGACTAGTATTACCAGAAGGACCTCATGAGATTTAGAAATGACCCCCCACGCAACATGGCATCATGACTTCGCGTAAACATACACGCCAACTTTCTTAAGCCAAGTGGCGTGTTATCTGTACATTGTATACAGCAGGCATACACATACACGCCACTTGCCGTGTTATCGCGTGAAGAACGTGTTTTTGCGTGAAGAACGTGTTATCGCGTGAAGAACGTGTTATCGCGTGAAGAACGTGTTTTTGCGTGAAGAACGTGTTTTTGCGTGAAGAACGTGTTATCGCATGAAGAACGTGTTATCGCGTGAAGAACGTGTTTTTGCGTGAAGAACGTGTTTTTGCGTGAAGAACGTGTTATTGCATGAAGAACGTGTTATCGCGTGAAGAACGTGTTTTTGCGTGAAGAACGTGTTTTTGCGTGAAGAACGTATTATTGCATGAAGAACGTGTTATCGCGTGATGGAACGTGTTATCGCGTGATGGAACGTGTTATCGCGTGAAGAACGTTTTATCGCGTGAAGAACGTTTTATCGCGTGAAGAACGTGTTATTACGTGATGAAACATGTTATCACGTGAAGAACGTGTTGTTGTGTGAAGAACGTGTTGTTGCGTGATGGAACGTTTTATCGCGTGAAGAACGTGTTATCGCGAGAAGAACGTTTTATCACGAGAAGAACGTGTTATCACCTGTATACATCAGCTTTTTCTTCAGCCTAATGTTCTTGGAGCAGGTGGCTCAAATCTTAGAGGGCTACACCCGTTCTCAGAATCTGCAGTTACAATACGTAACTATTGTTCTATTTCATATAGGCTTATCCCTGTAAGGGCTACGCTATTGGGTTAGGGCGAAGCTGATGTAGTCAATGCCACCTACGACACAGGGTCTACAAACAGAACATAGACAAAATGTTCCCCCCCGATGCACTTCACAGAGGCTTGTATCAGATAGTTGTCATTCTGATAAAAGCCTGCCATAGTAATGACTTGGCCTAGGTGGGTTGTCATAATAGCAGTAGTGCATAATTAGTGAAAAATTGTGCATGATTGGCACTTTTTCAGCCTCACCCCCGGCGTGACATGATTATAGGCGTGCATGTGACATGATTTGACGATGTATGGGTGAGTGAGGACAGCAGCAATACACATGCTACGGCGCATTATACCGTGATTATAGGCGTGCATGAGATTGATAATTACGGGGCATCCGCTGCCATCCTCTTCCCCGCTAGCCTGACAAGCCAGAAAAGCATCCGCCCGCCGGTTAACCTCTTTAGATGCCAGGCGGGCGTAGAACTGGCAGGAGGAGTTGGAGGTGAGAGCCAGGCCGGCGTGAGTGGTGCCATGACTATTTACTATATAAATACAGTCCTTTTATTATATAAATACAGTCCTTTTACTATATAAATACAGTCCTTTTACTATATAAATACAGTACATTTACTATATAAATACAGTACATTTACTATATAAAGACAGTCCATTTACTACATAAATACAGTACATTTACTATATAAAGACAGTCCATTTACTACATACATACAGTACATTTACTATATAAATACAGTCCATTTACTACATAAATACAGTCCATATACTACTTAAATACAGTCCATTTACTATATAAATACAGTCCTTTTACTATATAAATACAGTACATTTACTATATAAATACAGCACATTTACTATATATATACAGTCCATTTACTATATAAATACAGTCCATTTACTATATAAATACAGTACATTTACTATATAAATACAGTACATTTACTATATAAAGACAGTCCATTTACTACATAAATACAGTCCATTTACTACATAAATACAGTCCATTTACTATATAAAGACAGTCCATTTACTACATAAATACAGTACATTTACTATATAAATACAGTCCATTTACTACATAAATACAGTCCATTTACTATATAAAGACAGTCCATTTACTATATAAATACAGTACATTTACTACATAAATACAGTCCATTTACTATATAAAGACAGTCCATTTACTACATAAATACAGTCCATTTACTATATAAAGACAGTCCATTTACTACATAAATACAGTACATTTACTATATAAATACAGTCCATTTACTACATAAATACAGTCCATTTACTATATAAATACAGTCCATTTACTACATAAATACAGTCCATTTACTACATAAATACAGTCCATTTACTATATAAAGACAGTCCATTTACTACATGAATACAGTCCATTTACTATATAAAGACAGTCCATTTACTACATAAATACAGTACATTTACTATATAAATACAGTCCATTTACTACATAAATACAGTCCATTTACTATATAAATACAGTCCATTTACTACATAAATACAGTCCATTTACTATATAAAGACAGTCCATTTACTACATAAATACAGTCCATTTACTATATAAATACAGTCCATTTACTATATAAAGACAGTCCATTTACTACATAAATACAGTCCATTTACTATATAAATACAGTCCATTTACTATATAAAGACAGTCCATTTACTATATAAATACAGTCCATTTACTACATAAATACAGTCCATTTACTATATAAATACAGTCCATTTACTACATAAATACAGTCCATTTACTATATAAAGACAGTCCATTTACTACATAAATACAGTCCATTTACTATATAAAGACAGTCCATTTACTACATAAATACAGTCCATTTACTATATAAAGACAGTCCATTTACTATATAAATACAGTCCATTTACTATATAAATACAGCACATTTACTATATAAATACAGCACATTTACTATATAAATACAGTCCATGTTATAAAGTCATCTCCATTTCATTGTCTGTTTCAAATCAACCTAAAATCTTTTTTCAAGATTATTTATTGGGGCTTTTCCGCCTTTAATGGACAGGACAGGTGAGGAAAGGGGGGTAAGACATGCAGGAAATCGCCACAGGTCGGAGTAGAAACCCAGACCTCTGCTTTGAAGCATATACCTCTAAATATACGGTATGTGCGCCTGCTCTACCCACTAATCCAACCCGGCCACGGTCAAAATCGACTTTTTAACATAACATAGACCAATGTAGTTTTTTTATAGTCTGGAGAAGCATGTCCTGTCTGGTGGACATTTACCGTCTCTTCAAACACCTTTGATGGTCTTTTCTTTGATGAAAACAGACCTAACGACGACAAAGATCAGCACCCGCTCCAGCCTGGTCCACAGTCAAGTTCCACGGTTATGTTAACTCATCCATAAAATCATGGAAATGTCAGCGCTCACATCCTCGGCACCATCTCCGGTCACAGATGAGACGTAACGGCATCAATGATAGTCTCTAAAACTGGTCTGCTAACAGTCCTGCAGAGGCTGCGATCATCGCGGCGTGAAGAATTCACGTGTTTTACTGCTGCTAAGACGTGTGGACCTGGACGCCGACTGAGGACCTTTTTGGACCGCATGTGGTGTTTTAGGTTTTTGTATGTCGATATGTCAAGTCCATGTAACTGAGTGAGAAGGGAGAGCGCGGGCATTCACTTATAGATAGGATTTATTGACTCAATTAATCCCCCAAAATGCAACAGAAGTCACAGCAACAAAGGCCGTGAAGACGTCTGGAACGAGCTGCGAGACGCGTCGT
>JABXJD010000386.1:410000-435000 GCA_013375575.1 Percina caprodes
TGTTTTAATTATGACAGAGTAGCTCTCATAATGTTCTACATGAGATCTGTTGCTGATGTTAATTAACAGACTGGAGATGATCAGAGATCTGAACAGATTTAGTCTCTCTGACTTCTTAACATCACTATCAGCCATCTAAGGTGTGTTCTGTACAGAATAAGTCTTTAAATCAGACAAATAGCAATTAAAAACCCTTTGGTTCAAAAACAATAAAAGGTTTGTATAAAACGTTGTCATGTTGAGTCGATTGTGAACCAATCAGCTGAGAGGCCAGCGTTTCCCAGCATGCTCTGGCTCTTGTAGTCGGTGAAAAAAGACCACGCCGCCTGCGTCTCAGACCTGCGGCCGCCTGGTCTGAGACCAGGCGGCCGCCTTGCTCTCGTGAGGTCATCGCCGCCTAAGTGTGCATGACGTCACAGCGAATCGGGATCAAGTTGGACACAAATCTACCCAGCATGCAACGGGTGATGATCGCCGGTGATTGGTTCTGCGCCAACCTGGCAAATCTCGAACAAGCCTAATGCGTGTGCCTGAGCAGGGATTGACACGCAGTTACACCCCCCCTCCCCCTTGGCCCTGATTGGTGCATCTGAGCAGGGATTGACACGCAGTTACACCCCCCCTCCCCCTTGGCCCTGATTGGTGCATCTGAGCAGGGATTGACACGTAGTTAGACCCCCTCCCCCCCTCTGGCCCTGATTGGTGCATCTGAACAGTGATTGACACGCAGTTAGACACCCCCCTCCCCCCCTCTGGCCCTGATTGGTGCATCTGAACAGTGATTGACACGCAGTTAGACACCCCCCTCCCCCCTCTGGCCCTGATTGGTGCATCTGAGCAGGGATTTTTGCAAATCACTCTACAGGCTGTGGGTGGTGCCAGAGGACAACACCCACACAACAATATCTATTAATTTAATGATTAAATAAGTTAGTGTCTCCAAACTTATGTTTTAACAGTAAGTGCTGTAGTACAACTAGGAGGACACAAGTTATAATTAAGGTAAGAAAATATATATATATATATATATATATATATATATATATATATATATATATATATATATATATATATATAATATCTCTCCAATTTTGCTCACGTTTATCAAACCAAGAGCACGGATTATGAATTTGTGCACATGGGTTAGTTTTTCTCAGCTGACCCCAGGGGGGCTCCGTACCTTTAATTTACAGCTGCAGTTTCTCATTGAAGCTCCACTTGAACGAGTCAGTGGATTCGGCTGTTACGATGAAGAATACATCTTTTAAAAACGAGTGAGGAAAGTCTGAACGTGAACACGTTCTAAAACAGGGATCACTGAGTTCTGAACTTCTGATGACTCAACAGACAGAAACTACAGAGAAATAAGTTGAATTCCTTTGAAACGATTTGGGTGGAAACGAGCAACCGGCCGCTCAGAACCTTTTCTGTTCCTCAAACGCAGATATGTTGGAGGGATACATCATCATCACCATCATCATCATCATCAACACTGAACAACAAACGGTTAGAAACAAACTTGCATGGACACAAGTGATCGGACGCCAGCAGTCGGCCTCTGCTCTGGTATTCCTGCCAAACTTTTAATAGCTTGTCCCTGAAAACCAATAACCATGAGGGTGTGAAATTGTCCTGTCATCAATCTCTCTTCCTTCCCTCCTCTCTCATTTCCCCCTTCTCTTTCTCCTTTCTCCAGCCCCCTCCATCTTCCCCCCACCTCTCTCTGAGGCTGATGTGTCACAAACAATGCGAAGCAATAAGCAAGCAAATAGCTGTAATCACTCAGCTGATGATGCACAATCACCCGTTCAGCACGCGGCGGGCGTAGCGGCGACCTGGCAGCCTTATCGATCCCTATGCAAGGGAGGGATGGGGGATGATTAAAGGCCCCCCCGGCAGTTAACAGATGGTGAGTGACGGCGCTCATCAGCCTTGCGCTAAAAGACTAATGTCCTACAAGCTGCAGCCGGCGTGGGAGCGCTAAACAACTCCACTGCCGACTGTCGGCGCTGCGGGTGGGGCGTGATGGGTGGCGAAGGGCCAGCTGCCAGCTTCATGAACATGGCTTGACGTGCGGGGGGTCCTGGGAGCCGTGCACCGAGCTCTGATGGAGGTCGGGAGAGACAGGCGGCTCTCAGCTTTCAATTACTAAATCCAAATGGAGACTGAGCGAGTTCAGTGTGGCTGAAGAGATGGAGGGAAACTGAAAGATCTTCAGTTTTTAGTGACTAGGAACGGGCTTTAAGATTTCAAGAAAGACAAGTGTGTTGTCTAATGGCGACTGTAAGAGCCAATCAGTGCCCTCGGTATAAATGGGAACCAATCTTTGGTTCTTCTGGCACAACCGGAAGCACACACAGTTTTTGACCACACGGCGACACACACACACCCGGACACACACACAGCAACATCAGTACCCTGATCCATGAAATAACTGGTCTTTAATAATAAAAATCTCCCTTCCTCTACATAACATAGGGGGGTGTATACTTATGTCCCCTGTATTTTAACATAGGGGGGTGTATACTTATGTCCCTGTATTTTAACATAGGGGGGTGTATACTTATGCCCCCTGTATTTTAACATAGGGGGGTGTATACTTATGCCCCTGTATTTTAACATAGGGGGTGTATACTTATGTCCCTGTATTTTAACATAGGGGGTGTATACTTATGCCCCTGTATTTTAACATAGGGGGTATACTTATGCCCCTGTATTTTAACATAGGGGGTGTATACTTATGCCCCTGTATTTTAACATAGGGGGTGTATACTTATGTCCCCTGTATTTTAACATAGGGGGGTGTATACTTATGCCCCTGTATTTTAACATAGGGGGTGTATACTTATGCCCCTGTATTTTAACATAGGGGTGTATACTTATGCCCCTGTATTTTAACATAGGGGGTGTATACTTATGCCCCTGTATTTTAACATAGGGGGTGTATACTTATGCCCCTGTATTTTAACATAGGGGGTGTATACTTATGCCCCTGTATTTTAACATAGGGGTGTATACTTATGCCCCTGTATTTTAACATAGGGGTGTATACTTATGCCCCTGTATTTTAACATAGGGGGTATACTTATGCCCCTGTATTTTAACATAGGGGTGTATACTTATGCCCCTGTATTTTAACATAGGGGGGTATACTTATGCCCCCTGTATTTTAACATAGGGGGTGTATACTTATGCCCCCTGTATTTTAACATAGGGGGGTATATACCTATGTCCCCTGTATTTTAACATAGGGGGGTATACTTATGCCCCCTGTATTTTAACATAGGGGGGTGTATACTTATGCCCCCTGTATTTTAACATAGGGTGTATACTTATGCCCCCTGTATTTTAACATAGGGGGGTGTATACTTATGCCCCCTGTATTTTAACATAGGGGGTGTATACTTATGCCCCTGTATTTTAACATAGGGGGTGTATACTTATGCCCCTGTATTTTAACATAGGGGGTGTATACTTATGCCCCCTGTATTTTAACATAGGGGGTATACTTATGCCCCCTGTATTTTAACATAGGGGTGTATACTTATGCCCCTGTATTTTAACATAGGGGGTATATACCTATGTCCCTGTATTTTAACATAGGGGGTATACTTATGCCCCTGTATTTTAACATAGGGGTGTATACTTATGCCCCTGTATTTTAACATAGGGGGGTGTATACTTATGCCCCCTGTATTTTAACATAGGGTGTATACTTATGCCCCTGTATTTTAACATAGGGTGTATACTTATGCCCCCTGTATTTTAACATAGGGTGTATACTTATGCCCCTGTATTTTAACATAGGGTGTATACTTATGCCCCTGTATTTTAACATAGGGTGTATACTTATGCCCCTGTATTTAACATAGGGGGTGTATACTTATGCCCCTGTATTTAACATAGGGTGTATACTTATGCCCCCTGTATTTTAACATAGGGTGTATACTTATGCCCCCTGTATTTTAACATAGGGTGTATACTTATGCCCCTGTATTTAACATAGGGGGTGTATACTTATGCCCCTGTATTTAACATAGGGGGTGTATACTTATGCCCCTGTATTTTAAGGAAAAACATTTATTCATTAACGAAACATTATTCTTTCATGAAGAAAATTGGTGTCCTTAAAGGTGGGTTTTTCCTCATTTTTTTAATTAAGGTATTAAGATAAATTTCCAAAAGATAATTTTTTTATTCCTCTTTTAGTCAACTTTAGCCTGGATTCATAAACTTATGAGCACCACTGTACAGTGAAGGTAAATAACAATCTGACTCTATTTCTTCCCAACCAAATCCTACGTATTTCATGAAGTAAGTCCCAGAAGAGTTCATGGGGTTTTCTAAATGAATCTCACAACTGAGATTATTTTTCACATGAACAAATACTCTCTCTCTCTCTCTCTCTCTCTCTCTCTCTCTCTCTCTCTCTCTCTCTCTCTCTCTCTCTCTCTCTCTCTCTCTCAGGCTGACAGACAGCCACATCAATGTTAGAGGAAATGAATTCCAGTCTGACAGATGGAGGCCAATTAGACTCTCAGGCCGCTTGTTAAGGTGGCCGGCTGAGCCCACTGGGTCTGTTTGTGTGTTTGTTTGTTGTTTCTTTGCTCTATTCATACAGTTTTGTGAGTCATGTGAGCCACGGGAGGGTTGCTATCGACTGTAAAAAATAATGGACGGCGTATCAGGGATGTCACCTGTTGATTTGTGGACTGCTGTTTAAATGCAAGGGCAGCTTCATTAATAAAGCACATTTCAGCAACAAGGCAATTCAAAGTGCGTAACAAGAAACATTAGAGCAGCTGAAAACAATTAGAAACATAAAACACAGCTACAATAGAATAAGACAGATATAAAATATAGGAATAAAAGCTACAGTTCAGAGTAAGAAATGAACAATTACTTTAACCCTTGTGTTGTCCTCTCGAGTCAAAAACTGATAAAAAATTGACATTTTCGTCCCTTTTTCAGACTTTTTTAAAGTTTTCACTACCACCACCTTACTACCACTAGTTTTACACTACTTTTTGGAATTCATGGTGAATAACCCTCATTTATATACATTTGTACCTAATATTTGAGTTAAAAAAGAAGAAATTATGAATTATTTTGACTAATAGTTAAGATCAGTGGAACGTACAGATGAGTTTAGTCAGCAATGAAAGTGATCAGTTGTATTTGCAAAGAGCGTTGTAAAGAATCCAATCCATTTTTTTTTGGTAATTTGGTTAAAAAGAAACTCATATTTCAGATACAGACATTTTTTTAAAGGGGTCAAATTTGACAAGGACAACAGGAGGGTCAAAAAGGAGCATCATGAAGAAGAAGCCTCAAGTTCAGCTTTATTTCTGTCGCCATCTTGTTGTTTTTTAGTGGAGCTGAGGGAGGTTTACGCAGCCAAGCCAGTGTTATTTAAGGTGGCAATAGTGCTGCATCCTTTCCTTTATCTTCTTATTGTGTGTGTGTGTGTGTGTGTGTGTGTGTGTGTGTGTGTGTGTGTCCACCTTCATCGCTGTCTCCTGCAGTTCATGTTGGTGAGACGTCTTTAGCGTCCTGACTGATCTGACAGTTTCTTTAATTATTTTTTTACAGACGTCGGGATGAACGGCGAGCTGAGAGACAGTCGCACCATAACGGGGAAAAGAGGAAGCAGCGCCCTCGACAGGTGAGTCCTCAGGGGGTGGAGCTGGCGGAGGAGGGCCGGATGTGGAGTGGCTTTGGAAAACCTCCTTCGCCCACAGCTTTGTGACGTCAGATTAGAGGTGGACGCCTGTGTGTCCGACCATTTTTGTAACCGACTATCTGACAGACAGTTGTGCGGAGGTGAATACGTCAGACGCTTTTTAACCTCTCTCTTTTTTTCATGTGCAACACTGTGAATGACTTCCAGGAGAAACTGCCTGTCGGTTTTGCCAAGAAGATTTCACATCCAAGGAATTTGTCTTGGGGCGTAGTCCACATGTCCACGCGTGTTTTTAAAAAAAAACTTGAAATGATATCCAGAAGATGTAGAATAACAAGTCCATTTGACCCGAGGACAACATGAGGGTTAGGGATGGAAGCTTGGCATTGCTTAGGCATAATTGAATGGAGGAATTATGGTATTCTTCGATAGATAGGTAGGTAGGTAGGTAGGTAGATAGGTAGGTAGGTAGGTAGGTAGGTAGGTAGATAGGTGGGTGGTGGGTGGTGAGATGGGTGGAGTGGGTGGGTGGGTGGCAGTGGGTGGGTAGATGGGTAAGTGGGTGGGTGACATGGGTGGGTGGGTGGGTGGGTGGGTGGGTGGGTGGGTGGGTGGGTGCAGGCAGATGGGTGGCAGTGGGTGGGTGGGTGGGTGGGTGGGTGGGTGGGTGGGTGATGGGTGGTGGGTGGGTGGATGGGTGGGTGGGTGGGTGGGTGGGTGGGTGGGTGGGTGGGTGGGTGGGTGATGGGTGGGTGGGTGGGTGGGTGGGTGGGTGGGTGGGTGGGTGGCAGATGGGTAAGTGGGTGGGTAGATGGTGGGTGGGTATGTAGGTAGGTAGGTAGGTAGATAGGTAGGTAGGTAGGTAGGTAGGTAGGTAGGTAAGTCCCCAAAAAATTGAAAATTATGGTGTTAGTAGCAAAATCAGTCACACAGCACAGAATATAAATTCAAATGAAAAACTAGGATACCATATACATACACAATATACATGAAATAATAACAGGAATAAAATATATGAACAATAGGTCGCCTGAGTAACTGTTCTCAAAGATGGCCAGATGCTTTGTTCATGGACTACTTGTGGCTGGCTGTTTGCTGTTTGACGTGTTGTAGCGGTTATATATCTTTGTATGTCATTATGTCACTGGAAGTCGCAAGCACCCATCCCCCATCTGTAGAAAAAGGCCACCTAAGGCAACCGTATAGTTCGAACACGGGATATTAGGACTGAAAATGCTACTGTATGTTGATAATAATAATAATAATAATATTAATAATAATAATGTATCCTTTATTAGTCCCACAAGGGGAAATTACAATTTACACATTTGTTACACAATTGTTGTTATTACACATTACACACAAACCTGAATTACACACACATGCTCAGTACCTATACATGCACTAATGGAGAGATGTCAGAGTAGAGTAGTATGTATTAGTAGTATTAGAGGGGAGGAATAAACAATATATTTTGTTGTATGGTTTGGAGGACATTTTCAAAAATGGGGTTTGATTTCATGAAAATCATCAGATTAGCAGCAGTATTGTGAGTTCTGTGTTTTTTTTAGTCTGTGGTTCTGCTGTTGGTGTTTGTGTGAAGCTGACAGAGAGTCAAGGTCCAGCTGTCCCCTTCGTTAAACTCATTCTCTGCTAACATGGAAACTAAAGCCAAACTGTCCTCCCAAATCCCACCGCCGCTGGACAGATTAAAGCCGGGACGAACACGACTCTGCGCCAGGCCAGAGCTGGAATTTACAGCCAGGCGGCCACACAGCCGGCTCCAGAGAGACTGGGAGGATCTGTGCAGAGAGCCAGCGGGACCAGTTCTGTCTGCAGGGACCGACACAGCCGACGGTCACAGAACTCTGCAGCTCTGAGAGAGAGAGAGAGAGAGAGCTTACATAAGCTTCAATTCTTAGATCACCATTATTTTAAGAACAAAGTGAACGGAGAGTTATTTGGATGATCAAATTAATCCTATTTGAACCTGCGATGCCAGTAAAGCAACAAATTACCCACCAGATTTAGTAGACAGTTTCTCTGATAATGTCACGGCATAACCACAACTGGGAAAACATGATATTATCTTTTTGAGTCTAGGGCTTCCAAAGTCTGGCAGCCATGCATTTATGAATCCCCCACAGATAAACGTTGGGCCTACCTGTTGTCAGCACCGAAAAATCACATTAACACAACTTTATGGGGAAAAGAGGATTCATTATGGGAAAAAAACAGTGCTATGTCATTTCTCCGACGCTCCATTGTTCCGACTTCTCAATAACCTGAAAAATTCCCCTCGGTCCTCCAGCCCACTAGTCCGACATCCCATTGTTCCGACCATATAGGCTTTTGTGGCTTACCTCCCATAATCTAAAATCTGAATCAACAATAACAAGTGAAATTAATTTTCTCTATCTTATTAACACATTTAAGTGTTTATCTGGCCTAATCCACACAATCCCTGCACCGGTTTGCAGTGTAGTGTCCCAAATTCCCCATAACGTAACCCCATATGTGCATATATGCTATCCTAACCTATATAAAAAGCCTATATGGTCGGAACAATGGGAGGTCGGAGCAGAGGGTTTATTTCTTTCGAAACAAAGGGACGTCGGACGAGTGGGCAGTCCCCGAAAACATCTTGCTTCCTCCTCTCCGACTATCTCTCGGTCTTTCCTTAACACCCACCTCAGCCTGGCAAAACAACAGGTCCTGCTGCGACAGTACTGATAGTCCCACCTCGTCATCGGTCCAAGTTAATGAATCACTGCTCTAAGTATTTTCCATATTTTTAACTTTTCAACCGCAGAGCAACGTCTGACAATTTGCTTCCTGCACATGCCCTGCACTGCACATTGCACATTGCACTTGTGCAATGTACAGTTTTCAGCCCACATTGCACTGCACTGCACATTGCTTCCTGCAAGCACATGCCCAGTGTGCATGAACGGCAATGCGATATGTGTGGCAGACGTGTTAATACGGGCGGGGATTTAGTTTCTGCCACTGTAGCTAAAACTCGTGTGGATGGAAATCGTTTTTTTTGTCACAAAACGTCCTTAAAACTAAAAAGTGTCAGTGTAGCCTAACATGTGTACCTGATGGTGCTCAAAAGCTTGTCAGACAGTGTCGGTATCTGACGCTGACCGGGCGTCACGATGCCGACCAGCTGGGATCGAGAGCGGCTTGAAGCTGCAGGATCTGACTTTGATGAAACTTGGGACAACATGTAGAAGTTTTCTCACGTTACTTGGAATTCTTTTCTCCTTCTTGGTCTTTGTTAATACTTTTGTCAGTGATGAATGTTGGATACTCACTGAGCTCCGGGATGTTTTCTCAGAGCAGGTTTAGTGTCGTTAGTTTTGATTAGGAGACGGAGAAGGAGGGCGAGCCCATCTGGAACGCAAGCTTGCTTTGTGTGTGTGTGTGTGTGTGTGTGTGTGTGTGTGTGTGTGTGTGTGTGTGTGCGCGTGGTAAAGAAAGCAAATGTCTGTGCCAATATCCCTTGATATTTATTATAAAGGAGTACTGTACTTAAAGGGAGGAAGTGTGGATGTATGAGCTACGTCTCCATAGTCCGTGTGTTAGCTTCAGTAGATGGTGGTCGCGCGCCCCCCAGTTTGGAGAAGCAACAAAATTGGATATTTTGTGCTATTTTGTAGCTTCTGGTGTTTTAAAGGGTTAGGAACTAACCAAACTAAATAACAAACTAACCGATGGAGGCAGCAGTAGAGCAGCAACCTCCGTGTTCTGCAGCAAAGATAACAACAGCTTCAGTTCATTCATTCTACACTTAAAGGTGCAACCTAGCTGTATGGCTCTGAGGTGCAACATGTAATACTGACAGCTAGTGTTTCAAATAGTTACTGCAGTACAAATTCAAAATACTGGAGAGACTCCTCTTCCCCCGCCCCCCTCCTCCCCAGACTCGAAGTTCCCGGAGGTTGCCAGGCTGAGACCTCAGCAGCCACAACAATGACGCTTATCTCACATGACCAGGATTACTTCACAGCACAGCGGAGTAGCTATCGTTAGATGACAGGTGATTGGATGAACCATTTCTCCGTCATAGTAGGTATATTTGGTGTATTTATTGTAATTTCTCTTTCTCCCAGCTGGTCTGGAACTCTAACCCCCCCCCCCCTTCATAGTGCTTTGGTCTATGGTATGAGTGGCAATGTACACATGTTATGATTTTCTTCCTGCTTGCCTAATCCTTATAGCTTCCGTGTCGGTACTTGCTTTTCCAAACTGGGGGTGCGCCGCCTGTTGTTTGCTGTAACGAACACATTAGTCCATATCCACGACGTTGATCCGGTGCCGCCTGAAATTCCGCTAAATGTCCCTCATTTTGGACAGATGTCCAACATCTTCCTCTTTCTTTGTGTTGCCGTTCTAAACTCCAATTTGAGTTTTCTGCTGCACGACTAAAACAACTTGAATGTACACATATTCCACCATAACAAAGGAGGCTATTTTGCAGAGGCGCCGTTGCTCCATATGATGCTCAGCGCCACCAAAGACGATTGTGATTGGTTTAAAGAAATCAACCAGAGCACGTTTTCTCCCATGTGTTGTGTGAACTTCCTCCGCAGTGCTGTGGAGGAAGGTCTGACAACGCTTGAAGCCTGACAAGATGGATTTTCATGTGATATGTGATCCCGCAGTTTCTTGTCATTTCGCGGGAATCCAGCTGCTGAACTATCCCTTTAAATACACCCGAATAATCAAGGTGGAGATCTCAGAGTGACTGTGCTGCTTCCTGGTTAACTGTGAGATAAGATATCAATATTGTGAAGTATTTTGTACTTTATTGATACTCCTGCACTAGTTTTGAGGTACATTGTTCCTATCCTGCAGGCATTTTCCTCTGAGCTTTATTTATGTTCAGCCTTTTGGCAGATTATTGATCTTTGTGTGCTGTGTGTGAATTTAAAAACAGCTCAAACTCTCTTCTCTGAGTTTCAGATATCAGCTCTGTAAAAACTCTCGGCTCTCATAACTGAATTCATAAGTTCAGTATGTGATTTATATCCAGTGAACACAGATGTCATGTAGAGAAGATGATCTATGATAGATATATTTTAGCATCACCTGTACGATGACACAGCGGCGTTACGCATCCCTCTGAGAGCCGCCGGTCGCTCCGTCTCGACTTTGAAATCGCTTCAGACATCCTTAGATGTTTTTAAAAAGTAGCTTTTTTAAAAGAAATGCTTTTTAAAGCAAAGCTGTTTAAAGCAGCGCCTGCATCTCTGAGCATCAGAGACGAGAGACTCTCAGAGCTCAGGTGAAGGAAATAGAGCTGTGAGGGTGGGGGTTACGCCTTATAACTGCAGCGCCGGTGTTGTTAAGTGAAACAACTCCGAGGAAAACGATAATCTTTGACATTGGTCCTGTATTAAGCGAGCTTGCTGCAATTGGCAGAACAGCAAAACAAGCTACAATGTAAGTTAATAGTAATTGTCCAGCTTGTATTTGGTTGCTGACAGGCTCAGGTTAATATTCTAAGTGTCTGACAACATTATGGAAAGGATTTCTAAAGAGGTCGACCTTCCTGTTAAAGAGTAAGATCCTTTTTTGAAACATAAAAACATCCATGAAATTTCTATTGCTATAGCCACCAGACTCCATGTAAATAAATTTAATGTAATTAAACTTACATGCTTACATGGTTAAAAAACCATGTAAGTAATTTAAGCATTATAAAATACACTTTATTCAAAGTCGACAGAAACAAAAGAAAACTATAAAAAGCCGTTGTAGGTCGTCTTTCCACTTTTACAACCATCATAACTCTAGTTTGGGTTGAAATAAACGCATAGTGTACTGATTTACATGTGAAAATATGTTGGCTCTATACACGCTAAAAGTATTGCTTTTTTAAATGGAGTCTGGTGGGTTTCGAGCTAGCGACTTCAGAGCTGTTTCTGGTTAAACAGAAAGGTCTTAAAGTGGTTTTAAAGGTCTGTCTCTGTAGGGATCCGTTCCATGATGTTGTCAGACACTTAGAATAATAATCTGAGTCTGTCAGCTGCAAAACGAGCTCTTTTATTGGACCAATCTGACACTGAAATTTGCCCAATAGGGTTACATTGCTTAGGGTGTGTAGCTGCCGGTTACAGCGTTCATGCTTAATACTGGACCAATTTCAAAGATTTTTGTTCCTATCAGACACACAGAAACATAGGAAAATATGAGTTGAAAGGTTATGAAACCCTTTAAAGCTTCCCCTGGCTACTTAATGTTTGTTCATTGATTAGATTGTCTGTAATCTGCTGTTTTTCTCCCCTCATAATTACTACGGACTCTAAGGGATTATAAACCATTATAAACTTTATATACGTCGTAATTGCTACATATGGGAGTGTTTTTTGTGGGAGGACAGTCTCGCAGAAGAGTCTGTGAAATATTAACTGAACTGGAACTAGATCAGTCTCACTGAACCAGAAAGAAATCAAAAGTCGAAGGGAAATAAACTGAATGAAAACGTGATGTTGTGTGGTGTTCCAGTGTCTCTCCGCGTGTTTGATTGGTACGAGTCGGTGTGGGAAGCTGTTTGTCATCATGTTGGATGATCTGTGTCACAGCGTGAGTCCTGCAGCTGTTAGTTTAACATGACATGATGTCTTCAGTCAATGCACACACACACACACACACAATCACACACATGCACACAGGCATTGTTGTAACTGCTCTCCGTTGCCTCACTAAATCACTCCAGTATGATGGATGGCTGCACCCTCTCCTCTCTGTTTGGTTAGCACACAGACACGCAGACACATTGTGGGGCGGCTGTGGCTCAGTGGTAGGGCGGTTGCCTGCCAATTGGAAGGTTGGTGGTTCAATCCCTGGTCCTGCAGTCCCATGTTGAAGTGTCCTTGGGCATCGGAGTGTGAATATGTATGCATGTTTATCTAATGAGCAGGTGGCACCTTGTACGTTAGCATCGGCCACAGTGTATGAATGTGTGTGAGCGCTTTGAGTAGTTGTTAAGACTAGAAAAGCGCTATTTAAATACAGCATATATTATTAATTAATATTTACACATTTGGGGTCCTATCTTGCACCCAGCGCAATTGACACTGATGCATGGATCATTCCTATTTTGCACCAGGACAATACATAATTACAAGGAAATATATGACCTTGTTTTACACATTTCCATGAATCATGGATGTGTTGATGACATAAATGAGGAAATATTAACCCTTGCGTTGTCCTCGGGGTAAAATTTGACCCGGTTCAAAGTTTTTTTATTATCAGAAGTTTCTTTCAACCAAAATTCCCAAAAATAACATGGATGCATGGATGATCTTTGGTAAATATAATGATTACTTTCGTTGAATTTGGGCTGTTTTATTCAGTTTCATAGCATTTGAGAAAATAAAAAAAGTTAAAATGGCTTCAAAACAGAATCCTGACTATACATCCTCAGATCTCAACTACCAGGCAAAATCATTTTAAATAAAAAAAACAACAAAAAAAATAGGTATAATGTCATATAAATGAGGTTTATAGACCATGTATGAAAAAAAAAGTTTGACAAAAATGTTTTAAAAAGCTGGAAATTTGGACCCAGAAGGACAACAAGTTCATGGTGGACAGCAAGACAACACAAGGGTTAAAGGTGCTCGTCGGTTCACGATCCGTCCTGCGCATGTGGGATATGTTCACGCATACGCAGATGATATCATGATGTACGAAGACGGCACTGCACAATCTGTTCCACAGTAGCGGTCTGCTAACCGCTAGCTGGCAGCTTGATTCAGCCTAAAATAACGTTACTCAGACTACACAGTGGGAAAAGCAGCTAACAGCTAAATTAAGACTTTACAGTAATAATAAAGACAAGTATTGAGTGATTGTATTTTAAATGAGCACAACGTAACGTAGAACTGACGTAACAGCTGTTGTATATTTTAACGGTTATTTTAACTTTTGAGGGTCTTTTACATGCTGTCTCAGCTAAATGTTAGCCGAATTAGCTGTTAGCTAAGCTAACGTTAGACTTCCGGTGGAGGAAAACAGACTTTTTTTAACCCTTGTGTTGTCCTCGGGTCAAATTTGACTCATTTTGAAAAAAAAAAAATCTTCATCACTAAAGTGTCTTTCAACCAAAATTTCCGAAAAATAACGCAGATTGTTCCACACAATGATCCGCCCACTGCTTTTTTTTTTTTTTAAATTTTGTTAAATTTTATAGCATTCAAAACTTTTTTTTTTAATGAAAGACCATTGAAAAAAAGTGACTAAAATGTACAAAAAAAGCTTCAAAAACATGGGGGCAAAAGCAAAACCACAAGCGTCAAAAGGCACAGAAAAAGAACTGACAAACATTGGGAAAGCAACAAAGGTTCTTAAAAAGACAATCAAAAGGTTTCAATTTTGATCCAGAAAAACAAAGTTGCCCAGTTGACAGGAAGACAACACGAGGGTTATCTGTCTATGGGAACAGATCGTGCAGTGTCGTAAATCCGCGTTCATCATGACATCATCTGCGTATGCGCAAACATATTGCACATGCGCAGGACGGATCGTGCAGGCAGGACGGATCGTGCAGGCGGGACGGATCGTGCAGGCGGGACGGATCGTGGACCGACAGGACGGATCGTGCAGGCAGGACGGATCGTGCAGGCGGGACGGATCGTGGACAGACAGGACGGATCGTGCAGGCAGGACGGATCGTGCAGGCGGGACGGATCGTGCAGGCGGGACGGATCGTGCAGGCGGGACGGATCGTGGACCGACAGGACGGATCGTGCAGGCAGGACGGATCGTGCAGGCGGGACGGATCGTGGACAGACAGGACGGATCGTGCAGGCAGGACGGATCGTGGACCGACAGGACGGATCGTGCAGGCAGGACGGATCGTGCAGGCGGGACGGATCGTGCAGGCGGGACGGATCGTGCAGGCGGGACGGATCGTGGACCGACAGGACGGATCGTGGACCGACAGGACGGATCGTGCAGGCGGGACGGATCGTGGACCGACGGGACGGATCGTGGACCGACGGGACGGATCGTGGACCGACAGGACGGATCGTGCAGGCAGGACGGATCGTGCAGGCAGGACGGATCGTGGACCGTCAGGACGGATCGTGGACCGACAGGACGGATCGTGGACCGACAGGACGGATCGTGGACCGACAGGACGGATCGTGCAGGCAGGACGGATCGTGCAGGCAGGACGGATCGTGGACCGTCAGGACGGATTGTGGACCGACAGGACGGATCGTGGACCGACAGGACGGATCGTGGACCGACAGTGGTCTAAGCGATGTAGGGTGACGTTACTTCTTGTTGACGTTCAAAGTATTTTCAAATAAAAGGAGACTAGCTCGCCCCTCCCTCCTCCTCCTCCTCCTCCCCCCCCCCCTCCCTTCACTGCTGTAAAATAATCACTCCAGTAAAGTATAGATCCCCCAAATTTCTACTTAAGTAAGGTAACTAAAAGCATTTGCACTTCGTTACTTGACCTCTCTGGTCTCGTAGATTTGTCAAGATGTTATTTTTTTGTGTGTTTTGTTGTTTTTGGAGACGCACGGCGTGGGGGGGGGGGCGCCTGCAGGCTGCTCCCCACTGAATCCATGTGAACCAGTTTAATTAACTGGCGGGAAACTTTCCCGGGCTCCCAGCAGGTTTCCTTTTATACAGTTTTTCACATTGATCTGCGTTTTTTTTCGTTAGAGGTGGACAAAATAAACTGTGTTTTTGCCACCTTCTGATTAACTTCACCTCAACTGAAAGAGGAGGCAGACGCAGGGAAATCAAAGGAGAGACGGAGGGCGAGTAAGAGAGAGAGAGAGAGGGGGTAAAGGGTTGATGGGTGAGAGAGGGAGAGAGAGCGCACTGTGCAGAACACTGTAATTATGCCTTTCTTGTCCCTCGATCGCCCTGCTGAGATGAACCGTTAGTGGAAAGAGATGAATCAGCGTATCCTATTGGGGAGAAAAATAACAGCTCGATAAAGAGGCTGCTCTAAAAAAACAAGAAAAAAACAAAAAAAACATTTAACCCACCACACACACGCGCATGCACACACACAAACACACACGCACACATGCACGCACGCAGGAGATGCACTGAGATAAAACTGAACAGCCTCCTTGTTAAAATTGAAATGGCGCCTTTGATGGCTCGGCGGAGTCAGCTGCTGTTTCACCTCCACTCTGAAAAGGCTGAAGGTGTTTACACCCAAAGACAAAGACATGCAATTTAAATATAATTAAGATAATAATGCTGATAGAGGTTCAGCGCCAGATGCACCATAATTGTCTTATTTAGCGCTGCAGGAGTGTTCCTCACATTTATCTTCCTACTTTGCAGAATAAATTACATGGCATTTGGAGAAAGAAACGCTGCAAAAGTGCCCTCTGGGTGGAGGAGAAAACACGAGGCAGTGTGTTCCCTTTTTCACCGTTTTCCCCTCCAAGCAGTGGTGTAGTCTACGTAATACGCAGGTACAGCCCAGTATACCCAGTACACCCACTAAGAAAGCTCCATATACCCATTTAAAAATGCCCAATGACACGCAACAACATACTTTCTATTATATTTTTGATATAATACAGGAAAACAGGAAATTGAGTTGTTGATGCTCAAAACTCCCCAAACTCCCTATATATATATATATATATATATATATATATATATAACTGTATATATAGGCTAGAATCTGCATTTATCATATCCGTATGGGAGTGAGAATGTGTTGGCTAAGAAATATCTTAAAGGACAGAAACTCGAGGCAGGAGATTGGGGTTTGTGCCTCATTTTAAAACTAAAGTAAAGACAAAATTAAAGAAAAAGAACTTTACGGAACAAACGAACTGTCTTCACTTACTGCGTCACACGTGTAACCGGAAGTAAAGTAACGTCTTATTTTATAAAAGTATTTTTTTGTTCCTACAACCAACTTTTTCACACTGTAACGACGGGTTTGAACCCGTTCTCTGGTTAAGATATGAATACGAAAAACGATCCTCTGGGTTCTGTTTCCTGCCACTGTTTACGGTCGTATTTCAATCAGGAGAGACATGTTTGCAGATGTGCAAGAAAGTTTATTGTACAGCATATTAAAATGTACAAAGTCTTTGGAGATTAAACTCCATCGTTATACTAATACTTTGTATATAGGGGTAGAGAACCATCATACTCCCTGATGGAGTCTAGACACCGGTGGTGGAGTCGAAGGAGCCCGAAGACCAGACCGAAGGAGGCTCCGGACCGGTCAGCTGGAGTAGAGGATTGGAGGTTGAAGGGGAGGTGGAGCTGGAGTAGAGGATTGGAGGTTGAAGGGGGGGGTGTAGCTGGAGTAGAGGATTGGAGGTGGAAGGGGGGGTGGAGCTGGAGTAGAGGATTGGAGGTTGAAGGGGGGTGGAGCTGGAGTAGAGGACTGGAGGTGGAAAGGGGGGGTGTAGCTGGAGTAGAGGACTGGAGCTAACTGGAGCTGGAGTAAATGACTGGAGGTGGAAGGGGGTGGAGCTGGAGTAGAGGACTGGAGGTGGAAGGGGAGGTGGAGCTGGAGTAGAGGATTGGAGGTTGAAGGGGGGTGGAGCTGGAGTAGAGGATTGGAGGTTGAAGGGGGGTGGAGCTGGAGTAGAGGACTGGAGGTGGAAAGGGGGGGTGTAGCTGGAGTAGAGGATTGGAGGTTGAAGGGGGGTGGAGCTGGAGTAGAGGACTGGAGGTGGAAGGGGGTGGAGCTGGAGCAGAGGACTGGAGGTGGAAGGGGGTGGAGCTGGAGTAGAGGACTGGAGGTGGAAGGGGGGGTGGAGCTGGAGTAGAGGACTGGAGGGGAAGGAGTTGGAGATGGAGTAGAGGACTGAAGGTGGAAGGGGGGGTGAAGCTGGAGTAGAGGATTGGAGGTTGAAGGGGGGTGGAGCTGGAGTAGAGGACTGGAGGTGGAAGGGGGGGTGGAGCTGGAGTAGAGGACTGGAGGTGGAAGGGGGTGGAGCTGGAGTAGAGGACTGGAGGTGGAAGGGGGGGTGGAGCTGGAGTAGAGGACTGGAGGGGGAAGGGGGGTGGAGATGGAGTAGAGGACTGAAGGTGGAAGGGGGGGTGAAGCTGGAGTAGAGGATTGGAGGTTGAAGGGGGGTGGAGCTGGAGTAGAGGACTGGAGGTGGAAGGGGGGGTGGAGCTGGAGTAGAGGACTGGAGGTGGAAGGGGAGGTGGAGCTGGAGTAGAGGATTGGAGGTTGAAGGGGGGTGAAGCTGGAGTAGAGGATTGGAGGTTGAAGGGGGGTGGAGCTGGAGTAGAGGACTGGAGGTGGAAAGGGGGGGTGTAGCTGGAGTAGAGGATTGGAGGTTGAAGGGGGGTGGAGCTGGAGTAGAGGACTGGAGGTGGAAAGGGGGTGTAGCTGGAGTAGAGGACTGGAGCTAACTGGAGCTGGAGTAAATGACTGGAGGTGGAAGGGGGTGGAGCTGGAGTAGAGGACTGGAGGTGGAAGGGGAGGTGGAGCTGGAGTAGAGGATTGGAGGTTGAAGGGGGTGGAGCTGGAGTAGAGGATTGGAGGTTGAAGGGGGGTGGAGCTGGAGTAGAGGACTGGAGGTGGAAAGGGGGGGTGTAGCTGGAGTAGAGGATTGGAGGTTGAAGGGGGTGGAGCTGGAGTAGAGGACTGGAGGTGGAAGGGGGTGGAGCTGGAGCAGAGGACTGGAGGTGGAAGGGGGTGGAGCTGGAGTAGAGGACTGGAGGTGGAAGGGGGTGGAGCTGGAGTAGAGGACTGGAGGAAGGGAGTTGGAGATGGAGTAGAGGACTGAAGGTGGAAGGGGGGGTGAAGCTGGAGTAGAGGATTGGAGGTTGAAGGGGGGTGGAGCTGGAGTAGAGGACTGGAGGTGGAAGGGGGGGTGGAGCTGGAGTAGAGGACTGGAGGTGGAAGGGGGTGGAGCTGGAGTAGAGGACTGGAGGTGGAAGGGGGTGGAGCTGGAGTAGAGGACTGGAGGTGGAAGGGGGTGGAGCTGGAGTAGAGGACTGGAGGGAAGGGGGTGGAGATGGAGTAGAGGACTGAAGGTGGAAGGGGGGGTGAAGCTGGAGTAGAGGATTGGAGGTTGAAGGGGGTGGAGCTGGAGTAGAGGACTGGAGGTGGAAGGGGGTGGAGCTGGAGTAGAGGACTGGAGGTGGAAGGGGGTGGAGCTGGAGTAGAGGACTGGAGGTGGAAGGGGGTGGAGCTGGAGTAGAGGACTGGAGGTGGAAGGGGGTGGAGCTGGAGTAGAGGACTGGAGGTGGAAGGGGGTGGAGCTGGAGTAGAGGACTGGAGGTGGAAGGGGGTGGAGCTGGAGTAGAGGACTGGAGGTGGAAGGGGGTGGAGCTGGAGTAGAGGACTGGAGGTGGAAGGGGGTGGAGCTGGAGTAGAGGACTGGAGGTGGAAGGGGGGGTGGAGCTGGAGTAGAGGACTGGAGGTGGAAGGGGGGGTGGAGCTGGAGTAGAGGACTGGAGGTGGAAGGGGGGGTGGAGCTGGAGCGGAGTGCTGGATAGCAAAGGGAGAAACAGATTTAAAGCAGGGCTGTGACTCTGTGATTGGCCCTTGAAATACGTGTATGATTCTGATTGGTTTAGCAGGAAGGTGAACGCCTCCAGCAGCTGATTCCTGAAAAAACTCATGCTGAGCTACATTAGATGGTTGGAATAAACATCTTTTGGTTTGGAGGACTTGTAGACTTGTTATTATTTATTATTAAAAGATATAAGATATAGTAAGATATAGTCTATATTGGGCGCCCGGATAGCTCAGTTGGTAGAGCAGGCGCCCATACTCCTTACTCCTTGACGCAGCAGGTTTGACTCCGACGTGTCCTTCCCCGTCTCGCTCCCCTTTCATTCTTCAGCTGTCCTGTCATTAAAAGGCAGAAATGCTCAAATAATATCTTAAAAAAAGGTGTTCAGGTGCCAGATGTCCGTCACCGTCCTCTGTCTCTGTGTTGCCGTTCTAACCCCCGGCTGATTCCTGAGGACTCTGGTTACCTGGTCCTCAGGTCTCTGCAGGGTAAATCCAGACAGCTAGCTAGACTATCTGTCCAGTCTGAGGACTATGGTTACCTGGTCCTCAGGTCTCTGCAGGGTAAATCCAGACAGCTAGCTAGACTATCTGTCCAGTCTGAGGACTCTGGTTACCTGGTCCTCAGGTCTCTGCAGGGTAAATCCAGACAGCTAGATACACTATCTGTCCAGTCTGAGGACTATGGTTACCTGGTCCTCAGGTCTCTGCAGGGTAAATCCAGACAGCTAGCTAGACTATCTGTCCAGTCTGAGGACTATGGTTACCTGGTCCTCAGGTCTCTGCAGGGTAAATCCAGACAGCTAGCTAGACTATCTGTCCAGTCTGAGGACTATGGTTACCTGGTCCTCAGGTCTCTGCAGGGTAAATCCAGACAGCTAGCTAGACTATCTGTCCAGTCTGAGGACTATGGTTACCTGGTCCTCAGGTCTCTGCAGGGTAAATCCAGACAGCTAGCTAGACTATCTGTCCAGTCTGAGGACTCTGGTTACCTGGTCCTCAGGTCTCTGCAGGGTAAATCCAGACAGCTAGCTAGACTATCTGTCCAGTCTGAGGACTATGGTTACCTGGTCCTCAGGTCTCTGCAGGGTAAATCCAGACAGCTAGCTAGACTATCTGTCCAGTCTGAGGACTATGGTTACCTGGTCCTCAGGTCTCTGCAGGGTAAATCCAGACAGCTAGCTAGACTATCTGTCCAGTCTGAGGACTATGGTTACCTGGTCCTCAGGTCTCTGCAGGGTAAATCCAGACAGCTAGCTAGACTATCTGTCCAGTCTGAGGACTATGGTTACCTGGTCCTCAGGTCTCTGCAGGGTAAATCCAGACAGCTAGCTAGACTATCTGTCCAGTCTGAGGACTATGGTTACCTGGTCCTCAGGTCTCTGCAGGGTAAATCCAGACAGCTAGCTAGACTATCTGTCCAGTCTGAGGACTATGGTTACCTGGTCCTCAGGTCTCTGCAGGGTAAATCCAGACAGCTAGCTAGACTATCTATCCAGTCTGAGGACTCTGGTTACCTGGTCCTCAGGTCTCTGCAGGGGCAGTTTCAATATTCACAAGGCAGAAACTGGTCATTGCAGTAATGTTCCTCTGTGGACCTCCCAGCAGCCCGAGGCCACCGGCGAGCCGCCAGACCCTCCTGACCCCGCCCTTCGGTCCGGGCTGAGGCGGCAGGACCACGGCTGTATGCCACATTAACCGCCATCTCACCACGCCACGCTATCGCTAGCCGCCACTGATTTATGACACTGCAGCA
The DNA here is from genome assembly GCA_013375575.1 of Percina caprodes. Taxonomy (NCBI): domain Eukaryota; kingdom Metazoa; phylum Chordata; class Actinopteri; order Perciformes; family Percidae; genus Percina; species Percina caprodes. The sequence continues at coordinate 430,935 of JABXJD010000386.1, forward strand.
GGCCGGTGAGGGTGAGCGGTAAATCAGAACAAATGGATGTGGTGCTGGAGTGTGTGTGCATCACCTGCCGCCAGGAAGACATGAATATACATAACACACACACACACACACACACACACACACACACGCATACGTTTTGCTCCGTGGTGTGTGAGGGGTGATTGATGCTGAATGCTGTCATTAGTGTTGGAGAGGGGGGAGCGTTTAAGTGGCAGCTATATAAATGCAAATTCCTCATCATTTCCTCGGCGTGTCTCTTCTCGTTGTGCAGCGTTGGGGTGTCAGACCTCACTGAGGGCCACACTGGAACATGAGGATCACATCAGGGGCCCGACATTTCATCTGTATTTCAGTTTATTGACATGCTTTTATTAACTCGCACAGGTTAAATATCTTTGAATGTATTATTGCATTACTCACGTAGTCTTCTTACTTACAGCTTGGTCGGCATGAAGCTTGAATAAATGCAGCTAAAAGGTTCCTTAGTCTTCTAAGAATCTAGCTAGTCCACCTCCAGTCCTCTACTCCAGCTCCACCCCCTTCCACCTCCACCCCCCCTCCCTTCCACCTCCAGTCCTCTACTCCAGCTCCACCCCCACCTTCCACCTCCAGTCCTCTACTCCAGCTCCACCCCCCCCTTCCACCTCCAGTCCTCTACTCCAGCTCCACCCCCTTCCACCTCCAGTCCTCTACTCCAGCTCCACCCCCTTCCACCTCCAGTCCTCTACTCCAGCTCCACCCCCTCCACCTCCAGTCCTCTCCAGTCCTCTACTCCAGCTCCACCCCCTTCCACCTCCAGTCCTCTACTCCAGCTCCACCCCCTTCCACCTCCAGTCCTCTACTCCAGCTCCACCCCCTTCCACCTCCAGTCCTCTACTCCAGCTCCACCCCCTTCCACCTCCAGTCCTCTACTCCAGCTCCACCCCCTTCCACCTCCAGTCCTCTACTCCAGCTCCACCCCCCTTCCACCTCCAGTCCTCTACTCCAGCTCCACCCCCTTCCACCTCCAGTCCTCTACTCCAACTCCACCCCCTCCCTTCCACCTCCAGTCCTCTACTCCAGCTCCACCCCCTTCCACCTCCAGTCCTCTACTCCAACTCCACCCCCTCCCTTCCACCTCCAGTCCTCTACTCCAGCTCCACCCCCTTCCACCTCCAGTCCTCTACTCCAGCTCCACCCCCCCTCCCTTCCACCTCCAGTCCTCTACTCCAGCTCCACCCCCTTCCACCTCCAGTCCTCTACTCCAGCTCCACCCCCTCCCTTCCACCTCCAGTCCTCTACTCCAGCTCCACCCCCTTCCACCTCCAGTCCTCTACTCCAGCTCCACCCCCCCTCCCTTCCACCTCCAGTCCTCTACTCCAGCTCCACCCCCTTCCACCTCTCCAGCCTCCCCAGTCCTCCTCCACTTCCACCTCCAGTCCTCTACTCCAGCTCCACCCCCTTCCACCTCCAGTCCTCTACTCCAGCTCCACCCCCTTCCCTTCCTCCAGTCCTCTACTCCAGCTCCACCCCCTCCCTTCCACCTCCAGTCCTCTACTCCAGCTCCACCCCCTTCCACCTCCAGTCCTCTACTCCAGCTCCACCCCCCCTTCCACCTCCAGTCCTCTACTCCAGCTCCACCCCCTTCCACCTCAGTCCTCTACTCCAGCTCCACCCCCCTTCCACCTCCAGTCCTCTACTCCAGCTCCACCCCCTTCCACCTCCAGTCCTCTACTCCAGCTCCACCCCCTTCCACCTCCAGTCCTCCCCTCCACTTCCACCTCCAGTCCTCTACTCCAGCTCCACCCCCTTCCACCTCCAGTCCTCTACTCCAGCTCCACCCCCTTCCACCTCAGTCCTCTACTCCAGCTCCACCCCCTTCCACCTCCAGTCCTCTACTCCAGCTCCACCCCCTCCCTTCCACCTCCAGTCCTCTACTCCAGCTCCACCCCCCCTCCCTTCCACCTCCAGTCCTCTACTCCAGCTCCACCCCCTTCCACCTCCAGTCCTCTACTCCAGCTCCACCCCCTTCCACCTCCAGTCCTCTACTCCAGCTCCACCCCCTTCCACCTCCAGTCCTCTACTCCAGCTCCACCCCCCCCCCTTCCACCTCCAGTCCTCTACTCCAGCTCCACCCCCCCTCCCTTCCACCTCCAGTCCTCTACTCCAGCTCCACCCCCTTCCACCTCCAGTCCTCTACTCCAGCTCCACCCCCCCTTCCACCTCCAGTCCTCTACTCCAGACTCTCTATCATTTTTTACAACAATATGTTTCCCTGGCCTGAATTTGAAAAACTCACCAATTGTGAATCAAAATTGATATTTTAGGGCCAGATCAAAATTTGCGAGGGGCCGGATTTGGCCGGCGGGCCTGATGTTTGACACACCTCCGCATCCTGTCTCACACCTTAGCTGTGTTAGAAACCGTTTCCTCCCTTGAGGTCCTGACACGCCAAGCCGACCGCCAGCTGTCGGTCCGAGTTGGGCCGATGGCGACGTGATAAGTCTCTTTATTGAAGCTATTTTGTAATTAATTAATTCATTTTAATTGATTTTATTGATTGGATGAACTAGAATTTGCCTAAAGATGATTATTTTGTATTTTTGTTTGTCTGATTGAATGCTTAATAAAAAATAAATCAGACGTTACTCAACAGTCACTCAGTACTTTTGTACTCTTAATCAAGTAGCCTGATTATTTGGATGACTACTTTTTACTTGAATCATATTATTCTGAAGTAACAGTACTTTTACTTGAGTACAATTTTGGGCTCCTCCACCCGCCTCTGGTTCTGGGGCTAATTTCTGGTCAAGACAAAGGTGACAAAGGCCTTTACATCTATTATTCCTTATATAGTTTTTATAAAATAGTGAACTATACAGTATCAGGAACAACCAAACGAGTCCTTCTGCTTCTTCTTCTCCTCTGGGAAAACAGGGCAGCGTTGCATTGTGGCATACGGGAAAATATAAATGATATATTATAAAATGCAGGATACATTGTATGTACGCTCAAATTAACTGTGCATTGTGGGTATTTTGGAGTACAAACTACTCTTAAAAGCATGTGTGTTTCAGTTCGTGGAGTGACCTTGTGGAATTGTCTGAATAATGAAATATAATATAAATATAATAAAATATAAAAAAATAGATTCAAGAAAACAATACTTGACCTTTACAGAAGGATAACCTGAATATATTAATGGGAATATACACAGAGTGTATAGTTGTATTATTGAAGATATTGTATGTCAAGTATTGTATGCTGTATATGCATATATATTAGCATATATATGCATATATATATGCATATATATGCATATATATGCATATATACTTGACCTTTACAGAAGGATAACCTGAATATATTAATGGGAATATACACAGAGTGTATAGTTGTATTATTGAAGATATTGTATGTCAAGTATTGTATGCTGTATATGCATATATATTAGTTTTTTTCTGTAATAACAAGATGATATAGTAGAGTAGGGACAGGACTCTATAAGCATTATATTTCTGCCTCATCCTTCTCATCCTCATTTTGTTCTTCAATGGAATCGGATTGATTTGATTGTGTTTTATCTTCGTAGTATGTTGATTGTTCGAGATAAATAAAAAAAACTAAAGTTAAAGTGGACTATATAGTGAATTGCTGAGAAATCAAACACCACTACACAATGGCAAACACACTATATAGTGCTCTATTTCTGAGATAGGGAATGATTTCGAAGACATCTCTTGTTATGCTTCTTCTTTCACCGGATTCTCGCTGCTGAGTCGCCTCCTCCTCTTTAAAAAAAAAAGACACTCATATTGCTTGCTTGCTGCAGAATAAAGAGAGAATCTTTGAACGGATCATTGATTTCTCCCTCTCCACCGGCGCTCTCTCTAAATGTGTTTGTCCGCCGTGTTTATCGACGTTCTCTGCTGCCGTGTAATTACTCCCATCAAGAGAACAGCCACTGAGTTCCCTAATAACTCCATCAGGTTCTGCAGCAGCGCAGCGCAGAGCAAATTAAAAGCCTTATTGGCACCCGGAGGGGCTTATTTGCCATAATTATTAGTACAACACTGACTTCACTGCT
>JABXJD010000386.1:440000-445000 GCA_013375575.1 Percina caprodes
GCCGCTGCTGTAATATCAAACCTAATTACACAGATAAACCAGCAGTGTGAGCCGTAAAAGAGTCATTTAGCGTGATCCCGGCTCGGAGGAGCAGGGGGCCGTCCTGCAGATCAATAGCCATGTTTAAAGGTTTGTTCCTACACGGCTCAATAAGAGACACTCGGCTGAGTTGAGGCTCCGAGTCAGCCCCCTCCTCGGATCGATGCCGCCGTTAAAACGCTGATTAACTCCACATCGCTGCTGATGAAGATGAATGTTGGCAGCCGCAGGAGCGACGTTACGACTGTTTACAACAGCTGAAAAGAGGGCTGTTTTTCTTACATCGTGAAAAGTTTTCAAATGTTTTAGGGATACGTGGTTCTCCCGGGATCGTGACATACATATGATGGTCTTATAGACCAGGATGCTGTACATTAAACTACCCAATTCTCCAAAGGAAGGCCGAGGGAACTTTATCAGGATGCAGAGTATCCTGATCCATGTAATAACTGGCCTTTAATATTGAAAACCTGCCTCTATGGGAATTTAACATAGGGGGTGTATACTTATGCCCCTGTATTTTAACATAGGGGGGTGTATACTTATGCCCCTGTATTTTAACATAGGGGGTGTATACTTATGCCCCTGTATTTTAACATAGGGGGGTGTATACTTATGCCCCCTGTATTTTAACATAGGGGGGTGTATACTTATGCCCCTGTATTTTAACATAGGGGGGTGTATACTTATGCCCCTGTATTTTAACATAGGGTGGTGTATACTTATGCCCCTGTATTTTAACATAGGGGGTGTATACTTATGCCCCTGTATTTTAACATAGGGGGTGTATACTTATGCCCCTGTATTTTAACATAGGGGGTGTATACTTATGCCCCTGTATTTTAACATAGGGGGTGTATACTTATGCCCCTGTATTTTAACATAGGGGGTGTATACTTATGCCCCTGTATTTTAACATAGGGGGTGTATACTTATGCCCCTGTATTTTAACATAGGGGGTGTATACTTATGCCCCTGTATTTTAACATAGGGGGTGTATACTTATGCCCCTGTATTTTAACATAGGGGGTGTATACTTATGCCCCTGTATTTTAACATAGGGGGTGTATACTTATGCCCCTGTATTTTAACATAGGGGGTGTATACTTATGCCCCTGTATTTTAACATAGGGGGGTGTATACTTATGCCCCTGTATTTTAACATAGGGGGTGTATACTTATGCCCCTGTATTTTAACATAGGGGGGTGTATACTTATGCCCCTGTATTTTAACATAGGGGTGTATACTTATGCCCCTGTATTTTAACATAGGGGGTGTATACTTATGCCCCTGTATTTTAACATAGGGGGTGTATACTTATGCCCCCTGTATTTTAACATAGGGGGGTGTATACTTATGCCCCCTGTATTTTAACATAGGGGGTGTATACTTATGCCCCTGTATTTTAACATAGGGGGGTGTATCGTTTTTTAATTAAGGTATTAAGATCAATTTCCAAAATATGTTTTATTCCTGTTTTTAGTTAACGTAATCCTGGGCGTGCAGGTCTTACAGGGAGGTGTGTTCAGGTGCATTCTGGGCGTGCTGGTCTTACATGGAGGTGTGTTCAGGTGCATTCTGGGCGTGCTGGTCTTACAGTTTACCTTTAAGTAAGGTTTTGAATGCAGGAATTTAACTTGTAGTGGAGTATTGGAGTATTGTCACAGTGTGGTATTAGTACTTATATATACTTATACTTCATTAGCTCTCTGTCTTCAGCAGATCCAACATGCTAACAGCGTAGCATTATCTGCTGGGAGCTCTGAGAGTGTGAAGTGTGGCAGCCATCTGTCAGTCAAACAGTTTCTGTGTCAGCAGAGTTGCCAGTTTTAATATTCTGTGCCCCGGTGTGCTGCCTTGCCCGGAGGCCCTTTGGCTCTGTGATAAGTAGGTCTGAACGCCATCTGCTGTGTTCAGCTCCAGAGACTCCAGACCACAGCAGTGTCAGCGAGCATTGAATTTGATTAAATGTTGCATTATAATAACAATTATTTATTCAAGCAATCCCTTAATATTCTCTACTCATCATGAAGATCTTCTGTGTGTTAAAGCGCAACCCAGGGGCTCTACACATGGACTCAGCACCACCAGGGGCTCTACACATGGACTCAGCACCACCAGGGGCTCTACACATGGACTCAGCACCACCAGGGTCTCTACACATGGACTCAGCACCACCACATGGACTCAGCATCACCAGGGTCTCTACACATGGACTCAGCACCACCAGGGTCTCTACACATGGACTCGGCATCACCAGGGGCTCTACACATGGACCCTGGTGATGCAGAGTTCATGTGTAGAGACCCTGGTGATGCCGAGTTAATGTGTAGAGACCCTGGTGATGCTGAGTCCATGTGTAGAGACCCTGGTGGTGCTGAGTTCATGTGTAGAGACCCTGGTGATGCAGAGTTCATGTGTAGAGACCCTGGTGGTGCTGAGTTCATGTGTAGAGACCCTGGTGATGCCGAGTTCATGTGTAGAGACCCTGGTGATGCCGAGTTCATGTGTAGAGACCCTGGTGATACCGAGTCCATGTGTAGAGCCCCTGGTGATACCGAGTCCATGTGTAGAGACCCTGGTGATGCCGAGTCCATGTGTAGAGACCCTGGTGATGCCGAGTTCATGTGTAGAGCCCCTGGTGATGCTGAGTTCATGTGTAGAGACCCTGGTGATGCTGAGTCCATGTGTAGAGACCCTGGTGATGCAGAGTCCATGTGTAGAGCCCTGGTGATACCGAGTCCATGTGTAGAGACCCTGGTGATGCCGAGTCCATGTGTAGAGCCCTGGTGATACTGAGTCCAAGTGTAGAGCCCCTGGTGGTGCTGAGTCCATGTGTAGAGACCCTGGTGGTGCTGAGTCCATGTGTAGAGACCCTGGTGATGCAGAGTCCATGTGTAGAGCCCCTGGTGATACCGAGTCCATGTGTAGAGACCCTGGTGATGCCGAGTCCATGTGTAGAGCCCTGGTGATACTGAGTCCAAGTGTAGAGCCCTGGTGGTGCTGAGTCCATGTGTAGAGACCCTGGTGGTGCTGAGTCCATGTGTAGAGACCCTGGTGATACTTGGAGCAAAATGTCATGTGTTGAGCCTTCTTAGTGTTTTAAAAATAGGGATTTTGATGCTATCGTATTAGCGCCTCTAGCTCTCCCATTCGTCCATTTGACCGAAAAACGAAAAGACAGTCAATCTTAAAACTGGCGCTGCCGTCCTAAATATGCTTTTAAATGAAAGGGTCCATTCACAAAAACACCCTAGGTTGCATTTTGGCGACAGTTATGCTTTAAGCATCCATTTTTCTCCATTGAATTCACATAATACCAATATTAAATTTATCTAAAGTCTTCACTACATACAGTATGTTACATGAGTCTGGACAGACGTGCGTGTGAACTGCAATCGGACCGGTTGGCGGAGGCATATCAGCCGTGAGGCGGGAGGCTAAATCTGCGTCACTGGGTCACACAACCCTGATCGGACTTTATTGTGTCTGTTTTGAACCTTCATTTCTCTCTTTGTGTCCTCAGATCTGAATATGAGACGGAGTACAACAGACATCCTGATGACCACTATAACAGGTACATTTAATTACCTTTAATTAACTCATGTCTTTGTGTGTTCCACTTTTCCCTTTCCTTTATTGTGTTATAAATCTGTTTTTTGCACGTTATATAGGTTTACAAAGTGAAAAAAACCAAAGTCCCCCCCCCCAAAGGGACGTACCATCTCCAACAGAAACAATGTCCACCACCTCTGTTGTAGTCCAGCCTTTACTTCAGAGACAACCGTTATAATGCTAACCTAGCTGCTAGCGTGGCACTCATCATTGATTTCGGCCAGATGTCCGTCCCCGTCCTCTGTCTCTGTGTCGGTGTTCTAACCCCCGGTGGATTTCTGAGGACTATGGTTACCTGGTCCTCAGGTCTCTGCAGGGTAAATCCAGACAGCTAGCTAGACTATCTGTCCGGTCTGAGGACTATGGTTACCTGGTCCTCAGGTCTCTGCAGGGTAAATCCAGACAGCTAGCTAGACTATCTGTCCGGTCTGAGGACTATGGTTACCTGGTCCTCAGATCTCTGCAGGGTCAATCCAGACAGCTAGCTAGACTATCTGTCCAATCTGAGGACTATGGTTACCTGGTCCTCAGATCTCTGCAGTGTAAATCCAGACAGCTAGCTAGACTCTCTGTCCAATCTGAGGACTATGGTTACCTGGTCCTCAGATCTCTGCAGGGTCAATCCAGACAGCTAGCTAGACTATCTGTCCAATCTGAGGACTATGGTTACCTGGTCCTCAGGTCTCTGCAGGGTAAATCCAGACAGCTAGCTAGACTATCTGTCCAATCTGAGGACTATGGTTACCTGGTCCTCAGGTCTCTGCAGGGTAAATCCAGACAGCTAGCTAGACTATCTGTCCAATCTGAGGACTATGGTTACCTGGTCCTCAGGTCTCTGCAGGGTAAATCCAGACAGCTAGCTAGACTATCTGTCCAATCTGAGGACTATGGTTACCTGGTCCTCAGGTCTCTGCAGGGTAAATCCAGACAGCTAGCTAGACTATCTGTCCAATCTGAGGACTCTGGTTATCTGGTCCTCAGGTCTCTGCAGGGTCAATCCAGACAGCTAACTAGACTCTCTGTCCAGTCTGAGGACTATGGTTATCTGGTCCTCAGGTCTCTGCAGGGTAAATCCAGACAGCTAGCTAGACTATCTGTCCAATCTGAGGACTATGGTTACCTGGTCCTCAGGTCTCTGCAGGGTAAATCCAGACAGCTAGCTAGACTGTCTGTCCAGTCTGAGGTTTCTGTTGACGACTAAAACTACTTCTGAACATACACATTCCACCAAAACAAGTTCCTTCCAGAGGCTATTCTGCAGAGGCACCGTCCGGCGCTTAGCAACGCCCAAAACAATTGTGATTGGTTTAACCCTTGTGTTCCCGCCAAAATTCAAAATCAACAC
>JABXJD010000386.1:450000-462500 GCA_013375575.1 Percina caprodes
ATTGAAATTACAATAAAAGGTGCAGACTTGCAGAAGCGAGACTATTTCACGTCATTTTAACGTGCGTTACAGATTAGGTGAACCAATGGCTGCAGTGAAGCAGCCTCGCTCGCTCACTTGACTTTCAGAGAAAGGTTAAAAGAAACAAATAGCTAGAATGCAAAAATAAAAGAAAAGTAAAACTGGGAACAGCAGTGGACTGACAGCGCTCTGCCCGCCCCCCCCGCGGGCTGAAAACACAGATCACTGCAAGCCGCCAAGGACAGGTGGCGGAGGAGGAGGATAACTGTATGTGGGCTGTAAACGAAGAGACAGAAGATGCAAGAGAGGAGGAAGAGGATGGAGAGAACAGCGGACGAGTGTAGAGAGAGAAAAAGAGGCTGACAGCATGAAAAACGAGTGTGTTGGCAGCCGGCTGCCGCTCAGATAAACGCTCCAGTCAGCTTCCATCCCTCTGTTCACTCGTCTGCATCATCTTTTCTTCCCTTGTTTCCCTTCCACACACATTCATTGGCTCAGCGCTGGTTGTGTCTCAGGTCCTGCAGGACGCTGGGTCCAGACATCGGCCATTTGTTACAGCAAATTACAAGTTTTGGGCCAAATGAAACGTCTTTGGTTCGGAGAATCGGGCAGACTCAGACATAGACGCCGAAACTGTGGGTGCTCCGAGGCTCGAGAGGTCCAAGAGACCCGTCCTGTACTCAAACATGCATCCCACTAGCCTCATCTCGTCCTCTGCGGTCCCAGAGACCCGTCCTGTACTCAAACATGCATCCCACTAGCCTCATCTCGTCCTCCGCGGTCCAAGAGACCCGTCCTGTACTCAAACATGCATCCCACTAGCCTCATCTAGTCCTCTCCGGTCTCAGAGACCCGTCCTGTACTCAAACATGCATCCCACTAGCCTCATCTAGTCCTCTCCGGTCTCAGAGACCCGTCCTGCACTCAAACATGCCTCCCACTAGCCTCATCTCGTCCTCTGCGGTCCCAGAGATCTGTCCTGTACTCAAACATGCATCCCACTAGCCTCATCTCGTCCTCCGCGGTCCAAGAGACCCGTCCTGTACTCAAACATGCATCCCACTAGCCTCATCTCGTCCTCTCCGGTCCCAGAGACCCGTCCTGCACTCAAACATGCATCCCACTAGCCTCATCTCGTCCTCTCCGGTCCCAGAGACCCGTCCTGCACTCAAACATGCATCCCACTAGCCTCATCTCGTCCTCCACGGTCCCAGAGACCCGTCCTGCACTCAAACATGCATCCCACTAGCCTCATCTAGTCCTCTCCGGTCCCAGAGACCCGTCCTGTACTCAAACATGCATCCCACTAGCCTCATCTAGTCCTCTCCGGTCTCAGAGACCCGTCCTGCACTCAAACATGCATCCCACTAGCCTCATCTCGTCCTCTCCGGTCCCAGAGACCCGTCCTGCACTCAAACATGCATCCCACTAGCCTCATCTCGTCCTCTCCGGTCCCAGAGACCCGTCCTGTACTCAAACATGCATCCCACTAGCCTCATCTCGTCCTCCACGGTCCCAGAGACCCGTCCTGCACTCAAACATGCATCCCACTAGCCTCATCTCGTCCTCCGCGGTCCCAGAGACCCGTCCTGTACTCAAACATGCATCCCACTAGCCTCATCTCGTCCTCTCCGGTCCCAGAGACCCGTCCTGCACTCAAACATGCATCCCACTAGCCTCATCTAGTCCTCCACGGTCCCAGAGACCCGTCCTGCACTCAAACATGCATCCCACTAGCCTCATCTCGTCCTCTGCGGTCCCAGAGACCCGTCCAGTACTCAAACATGCATCCCACTAGCCTCATCTAGTCCTCTCCGGTCCCAGAGACCCGTCCCGCACTCAAACATGCATCCCACTAGCCTCATCTAGTCCTCTCAGGTCCCAGAGACCCGTCCCGTACTCAAACATGCATCCCACTAGCCTCATCTAGTCCTCTCCGGTCCCAGAGACCCGTACTCAAACATGCATCCCACTAGCCTCATCTAGTCCTCTCCGGTCCCAGAGACCCGTCCTGCATTCGAACGCATTTTCTACTACCATCATCTCATCCTTCGGGTCCAAGAGACCTGTCCTGCACTCAAACATGTAAAAAGTCCCTGTGACACGGGGGACAACACAACGGTTAGTTAGTTTAGAAAAAGACCGAGGTTTAAGTTCCGTACGGGATGCTGAACGTGACGAACAAAGACGTAAAGACGAGACAAAATTACAGCTTGAACGCATGAATTATAGGATCATTTTTTAGGGTGAAGGACAGTGTGTAACTTTCAGTATGTAACAGAGCATTAGGAACGTCCGTTTTAGGAGACAGGGTTGCTCAGGTCTCCAGATCCACGTTGAATACGCTACTCTGCAACAGTAAGTCACATGGTTATGACGCGATCGTTAGCCTATTTTTATAAAACCGTCTGCTACGGAACCATAACGTGAGCTACAAGGTAACGGAGCCTTTTATACATTGTCGTGTTTCTTTAGAAATAAACAACGGACAAATAGAGTCTTTAAACGCTTCAGAAGGAAAGTTATTCGCTGTCAAAGTGGTGCCAAAATGAATGGGAGTCAATGGGATGCTAACTGCAGGTAATGGTTTCGTAGCATTAAAAGGGTGCCATAGAAGCTACACTTAAAGAAGAGAGGCTGACACCCTTCGTGGCTATAGACTAGTCACTGGTTGTCTGTAAATGGGGAGGCTATGGGAGCAGTGCATTGTGGGATTAGAGGATGCCAGACAAAATAAACCTCTGAATCATTCCAACTTTAGTTTTTCACCCCTGAACAGTTTGTGCAGGTGTAACAGGATCTTTGACCCGTCCATCCAGCAGAAGGACAGTATTTCATGCGCACTACTTTCCCTGAAAAAGCCTCCAGGAAATGATCTGGATTATTTAATTTATTTCATTTTTATCTGGAGAATTACACAGCTTCAATTTGTCGGAGTAACTCCACAGCCAGGCCGCCTTGCTCTGTTCAGAGAGAGACGGGAGGGAAAGCTGTGGAGCCCGCCGTGTCAACACTGCCGTCCTGTAAATATTTATAGGCGTTTATCTGCCGCGCTGCGATTATCAGCTTAGCGGGGTACAGTAATCTCCCTCGACCAACACACACACACACACTAACTCACCGGTTCTCCTGATGTGTTGAGGCTGCAGGAACAAACACAGCAGAAGGTCTGAATATCAAAGTTCATCAAACGCACATCACAAATCAGAAAGTTGCTGATCATGTGTTAATCCTTCGCTGTATTTTCTCTGTCGTTGCAGTAAACTGTTTGTGTGACAGAGCTCACAAAGCTCCTTGCAGAAAGACATAAAAATCACAATACTCCAATGCATAAGAAGGAGATATAAATAAAACTGGTATAAGGAAAGTCAGACCTGCAGGCTGTAAGTTTGTGTCTAACGAGACAAAGCTGTTCTCTTTGAGCGAGGTTTCATATTTTCACCTGGAATCTGTTTTCACATCTCCGGTACCTTTAGGAAATACCTGTTACCGACCCTGAGCGCTATTTTTAGACTTTGTTGTGGGAGAAGAAGCTCGGTGGGTAGAGGTGGAAGAAGTATTCACATCCCTCACTGAAGTAAAAGTACTAATACCACACTGTTAAAATACTCCACTACAAGTTGAAGCCTGCATCCAAACCCTTACTTAAGTAAACCCTTACTTAAGTAAAAGTAAAATATCCTTACAATACTTAAAGTAAAAGTACTCACTGTGTAGTAAAATGTTCCCAGGCAGAGTTTTCCTATTATATCGGATGTTTCTGTTTTCAGCTTTGTGACGATGCATTTTCCAGGTGATCCAAGATGCTTTTTAAAGACTTTCTTTAACACATGAAGGAACACTTCCTCCTTCAGTTTGTCACAAACATTCAACATCAACATATCTGGAGATACGAGGTTTTCTGAAAAAGTAACAATAGCTGACAGACAGATGTAGTGAAGTAAAAAGTACAATATTTACCCTTTGAGATGTGGTGGAGTACAAGAATAAAGTTACATACCTCGAATTTGTACATTTTTGTCACTTTTTCAATGTTGTGGGTGCTTTTTTGATGTTTTCCAGTTATTTGATATTTTTAATGTTGACATTTTCAGCACTTATTTTGAAGGCCCATTTTTATTACGAAAAAATTGACCCGTATTCCTATATCAATGTTCTTTTTAATACCCCAAATAACATGATTGATTCCACACAACGCTCTTTGCCAAGTACAAATCTCTACTTTCATTAATTTTGGGGCGTCTTATTCAATTTTATAGCATTTGAAAACAAATTGAAGTGTTTTTGAAATAGTATTGAGAGTAAAAGTTGACATATTCCAGTCTGTGATTATCATCAACATCCATTCCTTTAAAAAATAATGTATGTGCACGCCAAAAATACAATACATACATACATAATACAAATACACATACACGTTCATTACATTAAACAAAAGTGGATCTATCTACAGTATAAAAGACCAAATAGTTGTTCTACTCGTGTGATTGACGTCCCGTACTTCCTGCTTTGTCCCGTCTTTTTTATTCTGACATACTACCGCCTTTAGAGGGCTATCATTTGTAATTGCTGCTTGAATAAATGACAGTTTTGAATCCACGGACAGCCCGCTATGCTGTATCTGAGTTCCCGTCAGTCTTGCAGTCAGTTTTACGAGTCCGAGAACTAAAATCCAGATTTGATCGAACTCGTCTGAATACTGTTGAGTTCTAAAAAGTCAAAAACAATGTTTTGAAAAGAATGCATTTCTGTGTATGTATGAAGGAGCCGGGTTAGGAAGATCTGGGAAGAGGTCAAGAAGACCCATTTGTTTATTGATCTGGTCAAGTCTGGCATTTAACATCCTTCCTGCTACACACCAGGAGGAGGCCTCCTGTCTCCTGCCCCCCTGGGGTCTTAGTCTAGCCTAGGACAGTACCATGCTGATTAAACTGTATTGACGTTAGAGGTAGTTGGTAGTTGGTAGGGGGGGTTAGTTGGTAATTTGTTGCCATATGGAAACGACACACATTTGTGGAATGTGCCAAGAAATCCATTAAAAACATGTTTTTACCAAACAATTTCAACTTATAGGCCATATGTCAACAAATTAATTTGAGCCTTTTACAGAAAAATATAGCATTATAACTCGTTTAAGTGATGACATTTAAAAGTTTACATACCCCGGATAACAGTTGAATTTTTTTTCTTCAAAGAAATGCTTCCTAAATTAAGAAAAACAACATTTTGGCTGACACTGGAGCGTGATCTTCAGTGTGGTACATGCCCGCTAAAGGGGCGGGAAACTGTGAAGTCATCAAATTAATAACACTTAAAAATGTTACTTCATGATAGAACCTTTTGATCTGTGACCAAAAAAACGACCCCAAAGGGGCAGAGTTTAAAGGCTTGTCCTCCCTCGTTGGACAGCGAAGATGCTCGGCATGTTGCCGTGCCAACGACGAACCAATGGGAATGGGTTTGAGTGCACAAGGTGAAAAGGAACCGCCCCCAGGTGCAGGGGATAAATGAGTGTGAGTAAGGAATGATCAAGACTGGTTTCATGTGACTCCATCAGGGGGGGGGGCATGGATCCAGCCCACTGTCAGCTGCAGTGTTATCATGTTATTGTGTCTTATTGTCTTTGTCTCATCCTCATCATCATCATTCTGTTGCATTAAACCTTTTTCTTAATTCTCAACTGGACCCGAGCCTCCTTCCTCAGAGATCCAACGAACACAAAGTTAGAAAACTCGTAACAATACCTATTTCATAAACCTGCAGGAACCCGGAAAATATCTGCAGCCTGTCGGTGAAACCCCCGAACATCCTGACATGTTTGTGCGGATACATTATAGGATTTCCCTCAGGCTTTTGCAGCGTAAATGTTTCCTATGCCACTCTAGCGGCTTTTGAAATAAACTGTGTGTGCGTGCACGCCGCAGGTGTGTGTTTATGCATGTGTATTCATGTGCCAGTGGAAGAGATGAAGTGTGCTCATGTTTCCCCCCCGCAGCCTGTCCTCCTGCAGCCGTAGATGTCTACCATGATAGACAGCAGAGGTTGACAGGCTGCTCGTTGTGTTCCCAATCGCTTCCTCTATCGCTCCCTGCATCAAATTGGAGATGTCAGTCAGATCTCACCTGCAGCACAACACTCTCTATCCACGTAGGGAAACACGACATCAGCGTCAGGTCCAAAAAAGCAGGGCTGTGTGGGATTATTTGATGAAGTGAAAATCAGTTCTTATGAGATAAATTGCTCCGTCCTTCATGAAGTTTCTGCTCACCGCGAGCAGGCGACAGCCGGTTTAAGACTAAATTCACTTTCACTTGACTTTCATATGCAGCTTCATTTTGAGGTTAGCGCTTTCAGTCTCAATTAATTTCCTCATGGATCATTTTAGTACTTTTGTAAGAATTTAGAGGTATTTCTTCTGTGTTAGCAGGTCAGTGGACGTCCTGCAGGGTTTAACCCTCATGTTGTCCTCATGTTGTCCTCATGGTGTCCTCATGGTGTCCTCATGGTGTCCTCATGTTGTCTTCATGTTGTCCTCATGTTGTCCTCATGTTCTCTTCATGTTGTCTTCATGGTGTCTTCATGGTGTCTTCATGTTGTCCTCATGTTGCCCTCATGTTGTCTTCATGTTATCTTCATGTTGTCTTCACTCATCAACACTAGTGAAAGCTGTAGTAACACACAGTTATTAGCACGTCTGTCTTATATGGGGGCGGTAGTAGATCCGTGAGTTGGGCTTAGAACCGGAGGGTCGCCAGTTCAAGTCCCCATATGGACCAAAGTATGGTGGTGGAGGTGCCAGTTCCTGGGCATTGCCAAGGTGCTCTTGAACAAGGCACCCAACCCCCAACTGATTGTGGTGCTTTTCCATGGGAAGCCCCCCCACCCACCCCACTCTGACATCTCTCCCTTCAGTGTACAGTATGTATACGTACTGAGCATGTGTGTGTAATAACAGAGTGAAAATTGTACTTTTTATTCCCCTTGACCTTCTACTCATTCTGTTCATGTTCATGTGCATTTTCCCAGAATGCTTTTTGACCTGAAGAGAAGGGACATAGACATGTTGGTGGCACATTTAAAGAAACCAGGAATAATCATTTAGGGCAATGTTTCCCAAACTTAGGGTTGGGACCCAAAATGGGTCGCAGACCCGTTTTATTGGGTCGCCAATTGGCAGAGTAAAATGAGAATCTGGCTTTTCGACTCTAGCGTACCTGAAAAACTAATACAGAAACAGACTAAATGCTCTTAATGACCTCAGCATGACCTCAGCATGACCCCAGAATGACCTCAGCATGACCTCAGAATGACCTCAGAATGACCTCAGCATGACCTCAGCATGACCTCAGAATGACACTTTCAAAAACCGAACCTAGAGTAGATCATCTGGTTGATATCTTCAACCAGACACATACATCTCATTAAATTCAAGTCAGCATTATTAAAACCATGTTGGTGTGGGTCCTGAGGGACGATGGGAGGGGACGGAGACACAGAGAGGACAATAGAGACCTTTTCTGTTTTTGATTACTTTTATAATGGAATAAATACACTTTATATACATTAAATTCATGGTTTGTTCCGTCTTTTGTCCACAGTTTAAAAATGTAGATGTTACAATGATTCATGGTGTATTTTTGTAAATTTGGGTCCCGGGGAGACACCAAATTTCTCTTTTGGGTCTTGAGCTGAACAAGATTGGGAACCACTGATTTAGGGCAATGCCACAAATGAACTAGATTTGTTCACTTCAGTACCAACTAACGGCCAGATCTGGGGAGATGGGTGTCACAGTTTTTGTGTTTTGCAGGGTGTTAGACTACCAGCGTGTCCCCTCCTCGACCCCGGTGGATCCCAGTCCTGTCAAGCGTCCCCGCCCTTCCTTGTCCTCCTCCTCTTCCTCCGCCGCAGCTCTGAGGATGAAGAGCAACAGAGCTGCCAGCAGGAGCAACAACACACGGTCCTCCTCCGACAGCAAATGTAAGAGAGACGCCGCTGGGTGGAAAACTTGTATGGATGAATGAATGAATCATTGTATTATTGTGTCATGCATAAAGAAAATATAACCAGAAACCGGCTAACAAGAAACCATTATCTACACCAAGGGACCAGATCCCAGAGTAGCAACATAAACTACATATTAAACAGATAAACCTTCTTGTTGTAAGTCCCATTTTGTTGTCATCAGTACACCAAAACCTTTTAGGATTGTGAAAAATATATTTCATTTAACCCTCATGTTGTCTTCATGTTGTCTTCATGTTGTCTTCATGTTGTCCTCATGTTGTCTTCATGTTGTCCTCATGTTGTCTTCATGTTGTCCTCATGTTGTCTTCATGTTGTCCTCATGTTGTCTTCATGTTGTCCTCATGTTGTTTTCATGTTGTCCTCATGGTGTCCTCATGTTGTCCTCATGTTGTCTTTATGTTGCCCTCATGTTGCCCTCATGTTGTCCTCATGGTGTCCTCATGTTGTCTTCATGTTGTCCTCATGTTGTTTTCATGTTGCCCTCATGTTGCCCTCATGTTGTGCTCATGTTGTCCTCATGGTGTCTTCATGTTGTCTTCATGTTGTCCTCATGTTGTCCTCATGTTGTCCTCATGTTGTCTTCATGTTGCCCTCATGTTGCCCTCATGTTGTCCTCATGGTGTCCTCATGTTGTCCTCATGTTGTCCTCATGTTGTCCTCATGGTGTCTTCATGGTGTCCTCATGTTGTCCTCATGTTGTCCTCATGATGTCTTCATATTGTCTTCATATTGTCTTCATGTTGCCCTCATGTTGTCCTCATGTTGTCCTCATGTTGTCCTCATGTTGTCCTCATGGTGTCCTTGTGTTGTCTTTGTGTTGTCCTCGTGTTGTCCTCATGGTGTCCTCATGGTGTCTTCATATTGTCTTCATGTTGTCTTCATGTTGTCCTCCTGTTGTCCTCATGTTGTCCTCATGTTGTCCTCATGTTGTCCTCATGTTGTCCTATATCAATGTTCTTTTTAATTCCCCAAAATAACATGATTGATTCCACACAACGCTCTTTGCCAAGTACAAATCTCTACTTTCATTAATTTTGGGGCGTCTTATTCAATTTTATAGCATTTGAAACCAAATTGAAGTGTTTTTGAAATAGTATTGAGAGTAAAAGTTGACATATTCCAGTCTGTGATTATCATCAAACATTAGGTATAATTTCCTATAAATGAGGTTTATTGACCATAAATTCCAAAAATAACTGTAAAACTAAAGTTAATAAGTTAGTGTTACGTAGTGTTAAACGTCAAAAAAAGTGACAAACATTGAAAAAAAAGCGCCCTCCTTCTTCTTTTCCCTTCGGATGTTTGTATTCTTCCAGTTTTGTGTCAACCACATATTAGAAACCCTTTTAGTGGATGGAACTCGTTGACTGCGTTCATGATACTCTTGGTCTCCTCTCAAAGGTTACTCTTAGTTTGTTATTAAAAAGCCGTCAAGTCCGTTCTTCTTTCCATTACAACCCCTTTGCACTCGCATGGTAATTGTACATATTATAAGTCTTCTAGCATGTTCGGTATTTTACCTCCTCAAAACCAATTGTCCTCTTAATTCAGATTTTTGTCTTGTGCTTTTGTTCATCAGAGCTCCGTTCACGTGATCACTGAACCAAATGAATGCATAAAAAGTCATTATAAGTGGGGTTATGACTGCGACACTGCGGAGTGAAAACAATGGAAAGAAATATTATGACTGCAGTTGTGTGGGTTTGAATGTTTACAAGCTTTTAACCTGAGAGGGCAGAGACACTGACACCCCCACACTCACACACTCACTGATGGCATCTAAAAGCTTGAGAATTTCAAACCCACTAAAGAGCCTCGGCCTGAGTGTTCACGTGCACAGCGGTGGAAGAAGTATTCAGGCCGTTTACTTAAGTAAAAGTACTAATACCACACTGTAAAAATGCTCTGTTACAAGCAAAAGTCCTGCTTTGAAAATGGTACCTAAGTAAAAGTCTAAGTATCATCAGGAAAATGTACTTTAAGTATTAAAAGTAAAGACAAATCCTCCCATTTTAGAAAGTGTAAAGAATCCAAATATTATCATCTCAGCTGGACATTTAGGTCGTTATGTTGTTGGGTCGTTTCATTAATAATAAAACATCAGATTCTATGTGCAGAAATCTTAATTTGTAAAGTAACTATTAACTAAAGCTGATTATTGTAGTCGAGTGAAAAGTATATTTCTCTTTGAAATGTAGCGGAGTAGAAGTAGAAAGTGGAAAGAAAACACTCAAGTAAAGTGCAAGTACCTCAACATTTGTACTTGAGTACACTACTTGAGTATATGTACTTAGTTACATTCCACCTCTGCACGTGGAGCCATAATATATTTCTTTTCGGAAATCTTGAATCTGGATTCAACACGAGATTTTCCTTTTCTAAAACGCTGCTCGTGTTCTCTTGTGTGACGGCTCGTCTCGGCGGTCGGGCCCGAGGGTGCTGCAGAGTAGGCGGGGGGTGAGCGCCAGATGGTCTCTTCATTAAAAGCTTCTGTACCGTGGGGCTCTCCTTCCTGCTATAACCCAGCTGAGCCTATCAGCACTCGCAATTAGGCTGAGTTAATAGTGCGTGGCAAATAAGAATTGTTTATACTAGTTTATTACAAGCTTTAATAGTTTTTTACTTTGCCCCATCACAAGGAAATTGGATTGCCTTTGCGAGCTCCAGAGGTCAAAAAGCTTTTCAGGAGTGAAGTAGTTTTCAGGGTCGTTTGGAGCACAGCGAGGGCGAAGGCTCGTGCAGTGGGAGGCGGTGGGAGTGCGGCGTGCAGGACCGCAGGCTCATTTGCATCGGCACGGAGCTGCAAAACCAGACTCTGATTCATTTTTCAGTCCTACGTGTTGGTCCATGTTGTTGTTGTCCTGTTGCCACGGAAAGCTACGTACCGGTTACGGTAATACATTTCAAATTAGATATGTCAAGTTATTGGTTGTATTTAGTAGTTTTAACACCGGTCTTGAAAAAAAAATCCTCCTCATCCGAGACAAGACCAAGACCTTCAAAAATTGGTCTTAAGACCGGGTTTGAGACCAAGACCGATCTTGAGTACTACAACACTGTCGTAAAGTTAAAAAAAAAAATAAAATAAAAATAAACATGTCTCCTGGGTGAAACTCCTGTGATTGTTTGACCCATCCACCGTCCCAACTTGACTCCTTTCCCTGAATTTGGTGCTCTCATACTTCCTCACCTTACTTCCTGCTTTGCTACCGTCATAACTACTACGACCACTAGAGGGCGACGCCACCAGAAAGTTAAATATGAGTCGGAATTGCTGCTTGAACAAACGACTTATGTGGCCGTTTTCCGGTGTCTCACTGTCCCACCAACCAATATGTGGACATTACACTTATACGTGATTGTTTAGCATCTTTCCAGATGTTGGGACCTGGCTGTACCGATTCAGACACAAAAGATGTCCACATAGTTTCCCAAAACGGTGTCCCACTGCTTAGCTTATACTGCTTCAAACTGTCCCCATTCACCTCTGTCTCTGTGTCTCTGTACAGTGAAGATGGCGGAGCTACTTGCCATAAAGAGGGAGCTGACTGTTATCAAGGTTCAGATCGACGGCCTTTTGGACTGTGTGGACAAGATGGACAGACAGAGGAAGGACTGCTCAGGTACTGGACAGCTTCCTGTCCCTCACTGATTAGCTATATTTACAAAATGTGACAGACATTTTTACACCTAGAGACTGAAACCAAACCAACAACCTTAGAAAGAACCTGAGAATGTACACAGTTTGACCCATGAATAAGAGAGTACACTTTCAAGGACTATAACACTAATTTTAGGATGTATTGTCAACAAAATATTGGCTTTAAGTGTCTTGCATTACCACATATCAATTCCAGGATTGAAGAAAAAAAACTCTTGGGTTGTTTTCATTTCGTTAAACCCTCATGTTGTCCATGGGTCCAATTTGACCCGTTTTCGGTTAATTAAACGTTAAAAATATCAAAAAACTTAGGAAAAAAAACATCAAAAAAAGCACCCAGAACATTAAAACAGTAACAAAAATGTCAGAAAAAGTGATAATAATGTTGGAAAAAAAGTGACCAAAACATGTTTTTTTGTCATGGTTGACGGGAAGACAACACAAGGGTTAAACCAATCACAATCGTCTTGGGCGGTGCTAAATAGTCTCGGACAGGAACTTGTTTTAGTGGAACATTTGCACCATGCAAAAGAAAAAGCCAGATACAATATTAAATGAAGTTAACTGTTGACACCATACAGTGACGTGAGCTATTTAAATCAGCTGATACATGGTTACACCTCATTAGCTCTGACCAGTGGAGCTTCATGTGTACTTTGTCCACAGCAATCCCACCAATCAGTCCCAAAAGGTCCCAGTTAGAGAGGAAACACCCTCAACATATTATATGTAAATCATCACAATCATTCACCAAAAGAACCAAACAGGCCTGCCTTGTTGCACAATCCAA
>JABXJD010000386.1:472500-485000 GCA_013375575.1 Percina caprodes
AAACCGCTGAGAAAAGCACCAAAAAAACATCAAATTTTATCCATTCATGATGAATGGGAAGACAACACAAGGGTTAAGCTAGAAGAATATTACACATATATTACACATCGTGAGATTCAACTGATGCAAGTAGAGTTTTAATGGAGTCTTATGGACTCTGACATTTATTTATTGTATTTATTTATGTATTTTATTAATTCAGGACAATGCACATTGATGAACAAGCACAACAGTACACGTAAATGTGCCAGATTGTAGCCCGAGGGCTAATTTCCATCCGCGGTGCAATAGGCAGGTTGGCGTTACAGTTAAAAAGACGTAGGATAGTAACATTTAGTCTATAAAAACAAGAAGAGACAAAGCGTGGTTACACGTCTGGTGAACTCTAAGCCACAGCTGTACCGGGCTCTTAACGTGGGACGCGTCCTTACCGTACGTCCACGCCGCCGCCGACGTGAGCGTCTAAAGTTACCGGATTCATCTTCAATGGAAGCTTCTCTCAGCTGCAAAAAGGCGAATCTGTCGGCGTCGCGTTTTGGGCGTTTTGGGTGTTTTGGGCGTCAATCAGAAAGTTGACATTTTTCAACTTTATGCTAATGAGCTACGACGCGGTTCAGCGGCTAACGCCAGCCGCCGATCGGGATATAGACGTCCTTCACGCTGGCTGATCCCGGAGAAACATACGATGTGAACTTTGGTTCCTACCGAAATATTCATTCTGAGGACAAGCTCATAATCGCCGTTGCTAGGTTACCTATCGTTTATAAGATACCATTGTTTGTACATATAGGGACCAGTTAGCGTTAGCTGCCGGTCACATGGTCACCAGTTAGCATTAGCTGCCGGTCACTTGGTCACCAGTTAGCATTAGCTGCCGGTCACATGGTCACCAGTTAGCATTAGCTGCCGGTCACTTGGTCACCAGTTAGCATTAGCTCCCGGTCACATGGTCACCAGTTAGCATTAGCTCCCGGTCACTTGGTCACCAGTTAGCATTAGCTGCCGGTCACATGGTCACCAGTTAGCATTAGCTGCCGGTCACTTGGTCACCAGTTAGCATTAGCTCCCGGTCACATGGTCACCAGTTAGCATTAGCTCCCGGTCACATGGTTTCCAGTTAGCATTAGCTGCCGGTCACATGGTCTCCAGTTAGCGTTAGCTGTCGGTCACATGGACTCTAACGGTCCGTCACAGTGAATCCTGCACGGGTCACTAGGTTAGTCTGGATCACTAGGGTAGTCTGGATCACTAGGGTAGTCTAGGTCACTAGGTTAGTCTGGATCACTAGGGTAGTCTGGATCACTAGGGTAGTCTAGGTCACTAGGTTAGTCTAGGTCACTAGGGTAGTCTAGGTCACTAGGTTAGTCTGGGTCACTAGGGTAGTCTAGGTCACTAGGTTAGTCTGGGTCACTAGGGTAGTCTAGGTCACTAGGTTAGTCCGGCGGCTGCTCACTCTGCCTGCACGCCGCTACGGCTCAGCGGCTAATGAGCGAGCTAACTGCTAACAGACCCCGCTGCGACCAATTAACTTTATAGATTGTATAGTCATTATAGATGTAATTTATAAAGGTTTCTAGTGTCCGTGTGTTGCCGTGGCGGCGTGAGCTTCTCCCGGTTGGACAGAACGCCGCCACGTCAGAGCGGCCAACGCGTCAAAAAGCTTCCCCGTACTTTCTGACAAGCATCCTTGGCAGGGGGGGGGGGGCAGGGCTTTTTTTGCAGCTCAAGTTGGTGGCGGTGTGTACGTACGGTTATGGGGGCAGTGTGTTCCATAATGCACTACCTTTAATAGATAATGCATTATGGCTGAAGGAGGTTTTTCTGACATGAACCTGTTGAATTTCCATGCCAGTGTCCTGGAGATCCATAGACATTTGGTTTCAGACTCCTCTCCGGTTCTCTTTCCAGAAACAGAAGCTGGGATCGGTAACAGCTGGGATGGAAGATGCTCCGAGGAGGCGTTGGCATCATGAAGTGCATTGGACTGACTCTCCTCCAGCCCTGAATCCGTCTCTCTTCTGTCCGTCCCTGTCACTTATAGATTTTCCGTTCTTCTGATGATAACCTCCCCAACGTGCTCCTCGTACATCACTGACTCTGGTGCTCCATGCTCACATAATCACACATGGGACAATACAGCTAAACGTCTGTGATTTTATAAAGCACCACACCAGTTTGGAAAAGATCTCCTACTTTTTAGGCAACAGCCATTTATTTCAATCACAGTGATCTCACGATGCTCTTGCAGAGACTTGATCAGTGACGGACTGGCCATCTGGACTTTGGCCAAATGCCAGAAGAGCATTCATGAGTTAATGCATGCATGCAGCCACAAATATTCCAGATTGAACTGAGGCGACGTAATTCAATTCGATTCAGTATTATTTATATGGCGCCAAATCACAACAACAGTTATCTCACTGGGCTTCCCCTAAAGAGCAGGTCTAGACCGGACTCTGGGGTGTTATTTATCTCCCAGGTCTTTCATAAAGAGCAGGTCTAGACCGGACTCTGGGGTGTTATTTATCTCCCAGGTCTTTCATAAAGAGCAGGTCTAGACCAGGACTCCGGGATGTTATTTATCTCCCAGGTCTTTCATAAAGAGCAGGTCTAGACCGGACTCTGGGGTGTTATTTATCTCCCAGGTCTAGACCAGGACTCTGGGATGTTATTTATCTCCCAGGTCTTTCCATAAAGAGCAGGTCTAGACCGGACTCTGGGGTGTTATTTATCTCCCAGGTCTAGACCAGGACTCTGGGGTGTTATTTATCTCCCAGGTCTTTCCATAAAGAGCAGGTCTAGACCACGACTCTGGGATGTTATTTATCTCCCAGGTCTTTCATAAAGAGCAGGTCTAGACCGGACTCTGGGGTGTTATTTATCTCCCAGGTCTTTCATAAAGAGCAGGTCTAGACCGGACTCTGGGGTGTTATTTATCTCCCAGGTCTTTCATAAAGAGCAGATCTAGACCGGACTCTGGGATGTTATTTATCTCCCAGGTCTTTCATAAAGAGCAGGTCTAGACCGGACTCTGGGGTGTTATTTATCTCCCAGGTCTTTCATAAAGAGCAGGTCTAGACCAGGACTCCGGGATGTTATTTATCTCCCAGGTCTTTCATAAAGAGCAGGTCTAGACCGGACTCTGGGGTGTTATTTATCTCCCAGGTCTAGACCAGGACTCTGGGATGTTATTTATCTCCCAGGTCTTTCCATAAAGAGCAGGTCTAGACCGGACTCTGGGGTGTTATTTATCTCCCAGGTCTAGACCAGGACTCTGGGGTGTTATTTATCTCCCAGGTCTTTCCATAAAGAGCAGGTCTAGACCACGACTCTGGGATGTTATTTATCTCCCAGGTCTTTCATAAAGAGCAGGTCTAGACCGGACTCTGGGGTGTTATTTATCTCCCAGGTCTTTCATAAAGAGCAGGTCTAGACCACGACTCTGGGATGTTATTTATCTCCCAGGTCTTTCATAAAGAGCAGGTCTAGACCGGACTCTGGGGTGTTATTTATCTCCCAGGTCTTTCATAAAGAGCAGGTCTAGACCAGGACTCCGGGATGTTATTTATCTCCCAGGTCTTTCATAAAGAGCAGGTCTAGACCGGACTCTGGGGTGTTATTTATCTCCCAGGTCTAGACCAGGACTCTGGGATGTTATTTATCTCCCAGGTCTTTCCATAAAGAGCAGGTCTAGACCAGGACTCTGGGGTGTTATTTACAGAAACCCAACAGTTCCCACCAAGGCCACAGAGGCAAGGAAGCCTCCTTGTACAGGTACGTGGAAAGATAGACTTGGAAGGCAGAGTTCCTAATTTAAGTTATTAACTAATTTAAGTTATTAACTAATTGAAGTTATTAACTAATTTAAGTTATTAACGTTGTTTTTTGATCCCAGTCCGTCACTGAACTTGATTCTTTCTTCAACACATAACAGTGAGCAATTTATTTGATTTTCTTTAAAATCCATAGTGCATCTACAAGTGGAGGCATGTAACAGAGTACATTTACTCAAGTAGAAATTTGAAGTACTTTACTTTTCATGCCACTTTCTACTTCTACTCCGCTACCTTTCAGAGAGAATATTATAGTAATTCTTTACAAGTTAAGATTGTTGCACACAAAGCACATGTAGTTTATAAAATCTGATGTTTTATTATAAATGAAACTATATAACGGACTACAAGTCCAGCTGAAATAATAATTAGACTATTTAACACACACAACACTTTCTAAAATGGGAGGATATTTCTGCATTGAGTACTTTTAATACTTAAAGCTATAGTGCGTAGTTTCTGTTGCCGCCATGAGGAATTCGAACTGTCAGCACGTCCACATGATGCAAGCCTTCCGTTTTCGTGCACCACCCCCCACCCCTCCTCCTCCACGCAGTTGCTAGTAGCCAAGTAGGACACAGAGGATTAAAAAAATCACGATGGACTCTACAGAAGAAGTCATTATTTTCACTCGAGTTTCTGCCGGACGCCATAATCTTCTGAACATAGTCATACTGAGACATCCAGAGAGAGATGTGTGGAGCTGAGAGTCTTAATTAGCTTTGTAGCAACTCATTTGGCAACGGCTTGAATGTAACGGACGTTCATTAAAGCGCCGATATTCTGCTCATTTTCAGGTTCATAATTGTATTCTGAGGTTGTACCAGAATAGGTTTCCATGGTTTCATTGCAAAAAACACCATATTGTTGTTGTACTGCACATTGCTGCAGATCCTGTTTTCACCCTGTGTGTTTAGGTCTCTGTTTCATCTCCAGAGTGAGACATCTCTCTAGTTTTATCTCCAAAGTGAGACATCTCACTAGCTTTATCTCAGAGTGAGACATCTCACTAGCTTTATCTCAGAGTGAGACATCTCACTAGCTTTATCTCAGAGTGAGACATCTCACTTCTATCCTATCTTTGTTGGGAGCTGCACATGCTCAGTAGCTCGGTAAGATCCATCAGCTGATAACTCTTTCTCCAACTTTGGTCAGTCCAAGGCAGGATCAGCTGGGAGACTTCTTCTAGACCAGGGCCACTTGTGGAATACCTGCAGAACAGGGACAGGAAGTAGAACAGGGACAGGAAGTAGTTCTTTTGGAGATTATGGTCAACTAGTGGGTGTTGTAGCAGTGTTTTGCCATTGAGAACGAGCTAGCATGCTAGCGCTAGCATGCTATGGTTAGCCACCTCGTCTCTAGTGACGTAGAAAGCCGTGCAGATGTTGAACAGCTCACCTGGGGACTGAAGACAGAGGACACTCAGAAACCGGATCGCACTCAAAACAGCATGGATGTTTTTTTTTTTACCAAGTTTGTATGCATGTGGAAGCCCCAGAGACACAAAATAACCCCCCAAATCCCAGAAAAAATGATTTTTATTTTTTTTCAGAATATGGGCACTTTAATATCAAAAAGTTACACACTGAAGCTTTGAAGTACATTTTCCTGCTGGTACTTAGAAACAAAGGAAAAATCCTGCACTCTGCTCTTGCTGTAGTATCACCTTTTATTTTGAAAAGTAACATTTTGGTCCCATTATACTCTCAATGACGGTCCGGAAGGGCCGAAACATTAGTTTTTCAAAATAAAAGGTGATGCCAGCAAGAGCGGGGCGCAGGATTCGTTCCTCTGTTTCCAGGTTTCTGTTATCATCCATTGCACCTGCACAGAAGAATTAGTTTGGATGTGTGAGTTGTTTCTTCAAAAACCTGATGATACTTTCACTTAAGTAACGCAGTATTTCCAGTGTCTTATAAGTACTTTTATTAAGTACATCTGAATACTTCTTCCACAACTTGCACCTACCAACAAAAGCATACAATTAATAAGCTGTAGTGGCATATGTTTAGTTTATTTTTATTACATTATATACTGTATTACACCGAGAAAGCAACATTTTCTGTACTAATTATGTAATATTGGCCCCATATTGGTGTATTGCCCTAACCTTGCTCCAGTTTTGGACTCCACACTGATTAGTGTTAATAAAGTCAATGTGGCAGCAGCTGGCGGCTCCTTATTACGCAGTTTATTTTCATCTGGTGTTTTATAATTATGTGTATAACCAGATGTGTACAGGACGATAATGTCAAAGACTCAAGGTTTTATGACTCTTTGGGTGAATTATACGGTTTAATTCGCTCATAAAAGCCGTGATAAATTGACAATTTCCTGAAATTAAGATTAGCTAATAACCAACTGTGTACACAATACACAATATTCAAAAAGAACATCTACGTCTGTATCCCCGCGACGATTGTGCCGTGACAACATCGTGTTTGTAATCCAAGCCGTTTTCACTCCGAACTCATAAAATACGGACGTTTGGACGGTGGATGGTAGCGTCTGAAGCGCTGAAAAAGCGCCCTTCAGCATGTGTGTAGAATGCACCGGGGAGAGCAGCATCTACACAGGGTTTAGTAGTATATAAGGGGGGAAATCCACGTAAGGGAGATTGGTTAGGTGGGGGGGGATGGGTAAAACACAGGACTTTCACCCAGTAGACCGGGGTACGTGTCTGTCCGGTGTGTGTCTTTAACGTTATTCCTCCGCGTCACGGAAATGTAAGCCCACCCACGATCTTTTCCTTAACATAACGGCGTCAAAAGGGACGCCAATCGTCCTGCCGAGTTCGGATAAAGCGTGTTATATGACGCTAGACGAGACTTTTAGCGTCAATAACAACGACAAAGGCACCTGACTAAGATATTTTACCAGATGGAAGTGAGAATGTGTTGTTGTTTCACGAGATTTTGGGTGACATGGAGAGCAAAAGCCACTAAAGTTTTCTCAAGTCAGACACATAAAGACTTTTCCTCTGGTGTGTGATGAGACGGACAACTGTGTGACTGACTGTAAATATGTTGAAAGAGTCCATGTAAACATATTTGTTGGTTTAAAAACTTTAAAGGTCCCATGACATGGTGGTCTTTGGATGCTTTTATATAGACCTTAGTGGTCCCTAATACTGTATCTGAAGTCTCTTTTATACAGACCTTAGTGGTCCCCTAATACTGTATCTGAAGTCTCTTTTATATAGACCTTAGTGGTCCCTAATACTGTATCTGAAGTCTCTTTTATATAGACCTTAGTGGTCCCCTAATACTGTATCTGAAGCCTCTTTAATATAGACCTTAGTGGTCCCCTAATACTGTATCTGAAGCCTATTTAATATAGACCTTAGTGGTCCCCTAATACTGTATCTGAAGCCTCTTTAATATAGACCTTAGTGGTCCCCTAATACTGTATCTGAAGCCTATTTAATATAGACCTTAGTGGTCCCTAATACTGTATCTGAAGTCTCTTTCCCAAAATTCAGCCTTGGTGCAGTCCCACAATGAGCTTTCCTTAGTATGTGCCATTTCTGAGTCTGCAGCTTTTGAGGAGGAGAGATGGGGGGGGGGGCAAGGTGGAGGCTGGGGGTGTGGTCTTGACCAACTGCCACTTTGCTCGTTTGAAAGACATGATGTCTCTCTCTCATGGGGGGGCCATATTCTCTGGGCGGTCAAAGCAGAGAAAGGGGAGGTAACCTTGCCCCTTATGACGTCACAAGAGGACGATTCCAAATCGTCCCATGTGAGCTTTCATTTTCTCAGAGCAGGATACCCAGGGCTCGCCAACTATCGCCCATTTCTAGCCACTGGGGGGCCATAGGCAGGCTGGGGGAACTCATATTAATGTTAAAAAAACTTCATAAAGTGACATTTTCATTCCACAGGACCTTTAAAATATGTAGGCTATGTGCACATTAGTGGCTCTTTATACTCAAACAACATTTCAGACTTTAAAAAAATGTTACTACACATGTTTTAATAAGAATTCCTGAAACGTACAAAACTGTTTTGAAATCATTTAGTTTCTATGTAGTTTCTGCTGTTGGTGCTTACGTGTTTGTCCTCAGTGCTACATGTAATGTATTCCTGTTTGAGTGTAGTAAAGGTATTTTTCCTAAAATAGATGTGGGGTTTGTGCTTTTTGTGTGTAATAATAATGTGATTCTACAGACAAATGGAAGTGTACAGACCTGTTGGCTCGGTAGGAGATCTGCAGGGGGTCCAGGGCTGGGTCGGTGAGACAAAACAAGGCGCTTAAATGACCTTAGACCCACAGCGGTCATTCAGTCCTGTAATCCTTTATTTTTTTTGGGGACAGGGATAATGTTGGAGGACTTGAAGATGGCTGGTACGTGGCATGTGTCAGCCCGTTCTCATGAAGAATTCGTACTTTTAACTTTTCAAAAGTAAAGTACTCAGGGCTGTAGTCAAGCCCACCTTTGTCGAGTCCAAAACAAGTCCAAGACCAGGACTAGTCAAGTCCAAGTCAAGACCGAGTCTAAATAGGTTTCAGGCCAAGTCAAGACCAAGTCCAGGACAGAAAAATGTCTTATGCATGACATTATCAAGACAATCATTTTGGGTTTCTCTTCTCCCTCCAATATTATTATCAACGTAATAAAGACACTTGGACTCGGTCCAGACCAAAAGCCATATTGGGCAAGACCAGTGGCCAAGACCAAAACAAGTCAGAGTCCATAGAAAAGCGGTCTCGAGTCCGGACTCGAGTCCAAGAATGGACTTGAGTACTACAGCTCTGAAAGTATTCTCAAGTATTTATTCGCACCACATTGACTGCTGCTGCATAAGAACGCAGTGGACTACGTAGGGAAGAAGTGGATCTTTGGGTCATAAAAAACAGGACTTTCAAACCAGGGAGGGGAGTTTGCTTCGCAGGGGAAAACCCAAGACTTTCTTCCAGGAAACGCGTGTAGTTCCTCCAGAGTGTCTTAACCCAAACTACGCTCTTTTTCCTAATCTTAACTAGTCGTTTTGGTGCCTAATCTTAACTGTCGTTGCTGCGTGACGCTAACTTTTTGTCAGCTAAACTCAACTGCCACGGCCCCTAAAAAGGGCCACCATCTTGCCGGTTCTCTGTACCTGGCTCACAATCAGCCGGGAGTCACCTAATTTCTTGGATATTGCGAATTGGTGTCCATTCAAGTCAAATCACTTTATTTGTCGCCGAGGGGCAACTATAAGGCACGAAGAGTAGCACATAAAAGGACCTTTCACGCCTGAATAGCTCACCTGGTTGAGCGTGCACGCCAGGTATGAACTCCCAGTCCTTACTGCAGCGGCGTCGGCTTACCCTAACCCGGTTCCAACCTGCGTCCCTTTGCTCCATGTCGCTCCTCGCTCGTCCGTTTCACATCTTGAGCTTTCTTGTCTAATAAAGGCCAAATAAGGTACAAATACGAATGTGTTGCATGTTTCACTCCCAACTCGTCAAATACTAAAGCAAAGCAAAAATCCCCCTTCAGCGTCTATGTGGAACACACCTGGCAGAGCAGCAGTCGGGGGATGGTATCAAGACTAGGTTTGGGTACCGAAACCCGGTGCTAATACTGCACCGCTGCCTAAAGGACCGGTACCTACTGGATCGAATGGCAACGCAGATTTCGGTGCCTCTTTTCGGTGCCACTCAAATGCTTTTTGCGCTGCTCTCTGATGCTCTGAAACAGACGTAAGAGCCGACAGAAGCATCGCTGCACCTGACGCTAGTTAACAGCGGAGTAAAGCGGGTCTGGATTTCCCTGTAGAGGACTCCAACAGTGGGACGTTAAAGGTCCCCGGCCACATGTATTTCATTATTTTGTGGTAATGTCTGAAGTGACACCATGGACTCTGTAACTCGGTTACCTTGGTTACCTTGTTTCAAGCCATTCTAGCGTGGTGTAGAAAGCCTGCAGGAAGACTCAGCTCCATTTGGGCCGGTTCTCATTAATATTCAACTCGCCAAGCTGCTTGACTCTGATTGGCTAACAGCTAGCCAATGAGAGCCTGGCTATCAGCATCCTTTGGGCAACTGGGCGAGCTCATGAATATTAATGAGCTCAGACAACATGACATCAGACTGACCAGCTGTTGTGATTGGCCTGATTTCTACTCTTATTTCTTTCCAGTGGCTAGAGATGACAGAGGAGGTAGAAGTTCATCTTCACACACACACACACACACACACACACACACACACACACACACACACACACACACACACACACACACACATATGGACCTGACATATTTCAAAATATGCAAGTAAAAACGTTTTTGTGTGGCAGGGCACCTTTAAGCTGTCTGCAGCTGCTGTTGTCGGAAAAACAACACACGGTGCATTCACTTGAAACTAGTAAGCCTCGTAATGCATTCAAAGTTATTGCAAAATAAACTAAAAAACTTTAGGTTCAAGCCCCATCAACACATAAGAAAATATAGAGATTTAAGAAGCAAATATTACAGATTTTGGACCAGCTCCAAATATACTACAATAAAAAGTTGGTTGACATGACAACACTATACTATATGTTATATTGTCAGTGTTTTGATTAAATCAGTGTGTGTTTGAACAGTCCCAATCGGACACTGGAACAGATGTTGTTGACTTAAGGGAAGCGGCGCTCTATCAGCTTGTGTTATTGATTCATCAAAGCCAGGGCAACCTTTGACACTGTGTTTTCATGCAGTGCATGCTGGGTAAGTGGCTCTGAGCTGTGGGGCGTGTGCAGTTGGTGCTACAACTGGTTGGATGGGTTTTCAGGTCCTGAATGAACTTGCTGCAGCAGAGCGGCGGCGTGCAGACACACACAGGTAAGACTTCTACAACCAACACACTGAAACTCACAAATATCACACTACTGCATCCACATTTTATAATATATATATCATTTTATTAATACTATGAATATGTAATATACTGTAGAAAGTGGATTTAAAGCAGTATACAGAAGTTGTTAGTCCATATTTTGTTAGATTAACATTTAGGCTTTAGCTCTGATCTTTATCTTTATCTATTTTGTGTACTTTTTAACCTACATGTGCATGTTGTACTCGTGTTTCTGGACAATCAAGTATCACATGTTTATGATCTGTAGTTTTCAGTAGAACGGGGTTTTAAAGCATTTCACAGCATTGACAACTTTTAGATCCATTTTTTAGCTCTGAGCTGCTTATAAAGTAGTTATTTATTGTAAATGTATCACATGTGCATGTTGTACTCATGTTCCTAAAGAGAATCAGCTCAGAGGGACTCAGTCTTTGGGTTTTAACCCCTTCTTGGGGTCTCTTGAAATGCATAAAAGGGCATTTATTATTTTACATTTTAAGTTTAAAATAACTATATTCTGCCTCTATGTTCTTTAATAACTTTTTTAATTTTTTTACTTTTTGTGGGTTTTTCCCCATGTTTTTCTGATGTTTTGGCACTTTTTTTGGTCTTTTGATGTTTTTGACTGGGGATATCATTGTTTTTGTTGCTTTTCCCAACGTTTTCTATCTATGGCGCTTATTTCGGTGTCCAATATTTTATGATATATATATATTTCTTTTTTTTAACGGGTCTATAGACAGGACAACATGAGGATTGAAATGAAAATACACAAAAATGCCTCTTTCACATGGCAGCTCAACAACTCTAATTACTGCAGATCATGGGATTTGGGGGCGGGGGTCAGGGGTCAAATGGCTGAAAGTCTTTGGACTAGTGTGTGAGAAGTACAGATCTGCTGGTCCACTATTGATTGTTAAGAAGAAAAAAACTTGAAATGGTTTCAACATGATTCAAATATGTGTCACAAAGTCATGCCAACGCGTGATTGGCTGCCTGTGTGATGTCTATGGGGGGGTGGGGGGGGGTAAATGTTGCTGCTGTTTCTCAGTCTGGGTTTTCCAGTGTGACGATGTGCACGTGGATGGTGGACCCAATCGCCCAGTTCCCATAGAGATGCTGCAGGAGGTTTTATTTGTCTTCTGTCAGAAGTGACCGGTCCATTTACAGCTGCTGTTGGTGTAACTTATATATATATATATATATATATATATAATAGCTTTGAAAAGTGAAGAATATCTGAAGGTGTGGAGTTAGAAAGAAGTGAAAGCTCTGTAGCCAGCTGCCCATCTCCATAGACAGTTAAAGAAATGGACCAACATATCCATAACAGCCAACTGCATTATGGGTAGTCTCACATGGCCAGACCTTCCTCCAGATCAATTGATACTGAAGGTGGAAAACTACTTGTCATGTACAATAGATGTTGTCCTCATGTTGTCCTCATGTTGTCCTCATGTTGTCTTCATGTTGTCCTCATGTTGTCCTCATGTTGTCTTCATGTTGTCCTCATGTTGTCCTCATGTTGTCCTCATGTTGTCCTCATGTTGTCTTCATGTTGTCTTCATGTTGCCCTCATGTTGTCTTCATGTTGTCTTCATGTTGTCTTCATGTTGCCCTCATGTTGTCTTCATGTTGTCTTCATGTTGCCCTCATGTTGTCTTCATGTTGCCCTCATGTTGTCTTCATGTTGTCTTCATGTTGCCCTCATGTTGTCTTCATGTTGTCTTCATGTTGCCCTCATGTTGTCTTCATGTTGTCTTCATGTTGCCCTCATGTTGTCTTCATGTTGTCTTCATGTTGTCCTCATGTTGTCTTCATGTTGTCCTCATGTTGTCCTCATGT
>JABXJD010000386.1:502500-515719 GCA_013375575.1 Percina caprodes
AACTTTACATCTGAAGCGTTTAAAGACTCTATTTGTCCGTTGTTTATTTCTAAAGAAACACGGCGATGATGTATTGCAAAAATAGGCTAACAATTGTGTCATAACCACGTGACTTACTTTCACACCGCACAGTACAAAATAAGCTCACAGACAGTTTGGACTTACATCAGCTGTTTAGGTTTAATTACTAATGGTAACTAGCATGTTAGTTAGCAGTAATTAGCCTGTGTCTATGTTAATGTTAACTAGCATGTTAGTTAGCAGTAATTAGCCTGTACCTATGTTATCTCCTAACATATACCTACCTCTCCGTCTCTGCTGATTGGGAATGATTGAGATTTCTCTTGCACAGCTACCAGAAGACTTACAGCTTTCAGACAGGTTGCTACGTCACATCTACGTTGTCAAGCTCAGTTGGAGGCTGCGCAGTAACGCTCAGCATCACCGGGAAAGAGCTTCTAATAGTCTTTACTGGTCTCAGTTGCAAGTCTACGGCGTGGCTTTGTCCATGTCTTTAACTGTCTATGGCCTGAACTATTACTTTAAAATATAAAAAGGAAGAGCACAAAATGACAGTTGGTGACATTAGCAGTTTCAGTTGCCTGTAACGTCTGCTCCAGAGCACCAGAGGGCAGCACAGGCACCTCAAATTTACCCCGTGTGTTCTGAGTAGTACCCCCTGGCCAGCACAATGCAGTTTTTGGTAGAAATTAAAAGCTACGTAGGTAGGTATGGATGGATGGATAGATAGATAAGTAGGTAGGTAGGGATAGATGGGTAGGTAGGTAGGTATAGATAGATAGGTGTGTGTATATACATATATAGATATAGAGGTACGTTACAGCGCTGCACCACCACTGTCTGATTGACTACAAGTTTGAAACTGAAAAAACTAAGGGTGCTCCGATCAAGATTTTTGGGGCCGATCACCGATTGCTGAAAGCAGTATTGATTAATACCGATCACCGGTCACCGATCACTGGGTCTATTTGAAGCCTTCTATTTACCCTGTCATATACAAAATTTTTATAATCGCTTCCAACAACGTGGCTTTCGAAGTTTTTATATTAACGGTACTGTTCCACCTGGTGGATACACCCTGTTGGAGCCTCTTATTGGCTGGCCAGGTTGCTTCAGAATATTTTGAAGTCGAGAGTAGGCAAGCTGTGAATGACCGACGATGCGTCTTCCACAGGCTGCATATGAGCGATGCTGCGTTGTGATAAAACTCCGTCGGACACGGCAAGCTGCTGTGTGTATGAGCCATGCACGGCAGGCTGCAGTGTGTATGAGCCATGCACGGCAGGCTGCAGTGTGTATGAGCCATGCACGGCAGGCTGCAGTGTATGAGCCATGCACGGCAAGCTGCTGTGTGTATGAGCCATGCACGGCAGGCTGCAGTGTGTATGAGCCATGCACGGCAGGCTGCTGTGTGTATGAGCCATGCACGGCAGGCTGCAGTGTGTATGAGCCATGCACGGCAGGCTGCAGTGTGTATGAGCCATGCACGGCAGGCTGCAGTGTGTATGAGCCATGCACGGCAAGCTGCTGTGTGTATGAGCCATGCACGGCAGGCTGCAGTGTGTATGAGCCATGCACGGCAGGCTGCAGTGTGTATGAGCCATGCACGGCAGGCTGCAGTGTGTATGAGCCATGCACGGCAGGCTGCAGTGTGTATGAGCCATGCACGGCAGGCTGCTGTGTGTATGAGCCATGCACGGCAGGCTGCAGTGTGTATGAGCCATGCACGGCAGGCTGCAGTGTGTATGAGCCATGCACGGCAGGCTGCAGTGTGTATGAGCCATGCACGGCAGGCTGCAGTGTGTATGAGCCATGCCGGCAGGCTGCAGTGTGTATGAGCCATGCGGCAGGCTGCTGTGTGTATGAGCCATGCGGCAGGCTGCAGTGTGTATGAGCCATGCACGGCAGGCTGCAGTGTGTATGAGCCATGCGGCAAGCTGCAGTGTGTATGAGCCATGCACGGCAAGCTGCTGTGTGTATGAGCCATGCACGGCAGGCTGCTGTGTGTATGAGCCATGCACGGCAGGCTGCTGTGTGTATGAGCCATGCGGCAGGCTGCTGTGTGTATGACCATGCACGGCAGGCTGCTGTGTGTATGAGCCATGCGGCAGGCTGCTGTGTGTATGAGCCATGCGGCAGGCTGCTGTGTGTATGAGCCATGCGGCAGGCTGCTGTGTGTATGAGCCATGCACGCAGGCTGCAGTGTGTATGAGCCATGCACGGCAGGCTGCAGTGTGTATGGCCATGCACGGCAGGCTGCAGTGTGTATGAGCCATGCACGGCAAGCTGCTGTGTGTATGAGCCATGCGGCAGGCTGCTGTGTGTATGAGCCATGCACGGCAGGCTGCTGTGTGTATGAGCCATGCACGGCAGGCTGCTGTGTGTATGAGCCATGCACGGCAGGCTGCTGTGTGTATGAGCCATGCACGGCAGGCTGCTGTGTGTATGAGCCATGCCGCGCAGGCTGCTGTGTGTATGAGCCATGCGGCAGGCTGCTGTGTGTATGAGCCATGCACGGCAGGCTGCTGTGTGTATGAGCCATGCACGGCGGGCTGCTGTGTGTATGAGCCATGCACGGCAGGCTGCTGTGTGTATGAGCCATGCGGCAGGCTGCAGTGTGTATGAGCCATGCACGGCAGGCTGCAGTGTGTATGAGCCATGCACGGCAGGCTGCAGTGTGTATGAGCCATGCGGCAGGCTGCAGTGTGTATGAGCCATGCACGGCAGGCTGCTGTGTGTATGAGCCATGCACGGCAGGCTGGGTACAACTGCATCCCTCATCCCTTTACCAGGTTCTTGGCATTATCCGTTAGAATAACGTGTACTTTCCTTCGGGATTCATGCGCGAAACATGTCGCTGAATGCGGCAGCAAGAGCCTCCATGGTGGCCAAAATTCTTGAGAATGAAGCACAACTCTTTTTAATTCAAAATTTTAATTAATAAACTGCGCAGTTAGGCTCGACATGGACATGGGACGTACATCTGGACTCCAAATGTCACTTGTGAAGCTGATTGATGTGATGTCCTTCATTAGGGTGTCAACAAGTGCAAACACGGTCTCTCTCTCTCTCTCTCTCTCTCTCTCCCCCGTAACGCTAACTAACTTTGGAATTTCCTTGGCGCACACGTTGCAAATCGCTAATGTGTTGTCTTTTTCAGACACCGTGTACAACTGCCAGACCGGTGAATGAAGAGAGTCCGCCATTTTAGTTGCGCGTAGAATTTCTTTTCTCACGAGTGGTGCGTCTCCTTCGGCCCGTCTGATCGGCCTTTAAGGAGACCACCGATCAAACTATTTAAAGCCTTTATCGGCCGATAACGATCGGTGACCGATCAATCGGAGCACCCTTAGAAAAACACTTAAATGTTACTTCAGATGTTTAAAATCCATGCGTAGTTAATTCATTGTTTGGGAATTATGCGTGACTGATACTGTTAAAACATATTTAAAGAAATCTCATGTATCCCCTGCAGTACTCCAAAGTACCCCTAGGGTACATGTACCCCATTTGAGAAACAGTAGTTTAGGGTTTGGGTTCCCAAACCTAGAAACCAATATTTCTGATATCAGCAAACGTATCTGAGAGATAGAATTGGGGCTGCGAGTAATGATTATTTTCATTGCCGATTAATCTGTCTATTTTCTGGAAAAAAGGATGAGTTGTTATGGGCTCTAAAATGTGAGAAAATGGTGAAAAATGTGGATCAGTGTGTCCTGAAGGTCCAAAATGACGTCCTCAAATGTCTTGTTTTGTCCACAACTCAAAGATATTCAGTCTGCTGTCACAGAGGAGAAAGAAACTAGAACATATTCACATTTAAAGAGACATACACCAATTAATTCAATCAATTATCAAAATAAACGGGACTATTTTATCAGCTAATTGATTAATATTTGCAGCTCTAAATAACATCTCACATACCAACACCGCGCCCACCAACGTAACCTTCCTCCCTCTTTTCGCAGCTCTTTCCTGATGAGCATGATGACCCTGCTGCTGATCAGCTTCCTGCTCTTCACTTTGCGGCGAGGACCAATGGGAGGAGGCCTGGCGGCGGAAGGGCGGGCCCTTAGCATGAGCGAGTCGACGGCGAAGATGATGAAGGACAACATCGAGTGAAGTTCAAGGACGTGGCCGGCTGCGAGGAGGCTAAGCTGGAGATCCTGGAGTTCGTCAACTTCCTGAAGAACCCAAAACAGTACCAGGACCTCGGGGCCAAGATCCCCAAAGTAAAGAGAGACACACACACACACACACACACACACACACACACACACACACAGAGAAACATGTACACACAGAAAATGTTGTAAAATGTGGATCAGTGTTTCCCAAAAGTCAAAGATGTTCTCAAATATTCAGTTTACTGTCAGAGGAGTGAAAAATATTCACATTTAACAAGCTGACATCAGAGGTTTTTTATTAAAAAAAAAGACTCAAATGGATTATCAAAATAGTTTTATTTGATTTAAATTCGGAGAATCATGACACCCCTAAATAGGTTGTTGAGCTTGCCTTCTTTTTCAAACTTTATAGACAATATTGACGAACCTAATCATAATTAAACATCAGAATCAGAAATACTTAATTGATGATCAACTTTATTTTATTGAAGAACCAGAGTAGAAATATAAATAAAGAAATATAAGGAGTGTGGATATGTACGTTATTTACATAGTTAAAGGAATGTTATGATACAGTATTTACATAATTAGCATAATTAAGGAGTTACAATGATGAAGATAATAATAATAATAATAATAATAATAATAATAATAATAATAAATGTAATATGTAGTTTGTTGGGTGACTAATGAAGTTGCACAGTCACACTATGCTGGTTCTTGGGGGAATTACTGGAATTGTTGGACTTTATAAATTATTGAGTGTGGTCTAGACCTACTCTATATGTAAAGTGTCTTGAGATGACTGTTATGATTTGATACTATACATTTATTTTTATATATATATATTGTACATATTCATTGTACATATTCACCTGTAAACTCCGTAAACCATCATTATATTATGATCATTGTTCATTTCTGTAAAAATTCTATTTATAGTAGTATCCACCTGTATATTATATTCAGTACATATCCACCTGTATATTATATTCAGTACATATCCAGCTGTATATTATATTCAGTACATATCCAGCTGTATATTATATTCAGTACATATCCACCTGTATATTATATTCAGTACATATCCAGCTGTAAATCTTGTTCACAATACTTGTTATCTATATATTATATTCATAGGATAATCTAGCCGGAAAATTCTGTTTATAATAGTATTAATTTCTATATTTATTCAGTACATATCCATGTCCTGCACTATGGAACCAGTGTATATCCTGCACCTGCTGCTACTGCACTTCTGGTTAGACCTAAACTGCATCTCGTTGCCTTGTACCTGTGTAATGACAATGAAGTTGAATCTAATCTAAATACAATTGAATTGAGTTGTAACTAAATGTCTCGGCGCGTGCACCCCAGGGTGCCGTGCTGTCCGGACCTCCTGGGACGGGGAAGACTCTGCTGGCTAAAGCCACAGCCGGAGAGGCCAACGTCCCCTTCATCACCGTCAACGGCTCCGAGTTCCTCGAGATGTTTGTGGGCGTCGGTCCGGCCAGGGTGAGCACATCTCTGTCAGACCCCCAACAGACCCCCAATTACTTTATATTGAGTACAATATTGAAGCATGAACTACACTGGTGGATAATTTAGGAGAAACAGCGGTGAAGTTTTGTTTGGGTTCTCCTCCACAGGTGAGGGACATGTTCGCCATGGCGAGGAAGAGCGCTCCTGCATCCTCTTCATCGATGAGATCGACGCTGTGGGGAGGAAGAGGGGAGGCGGGAACTGGCGGTCAGAGTGAACAGGAGAACACGCTGAACCAGCTGCTGGTGGAGATGGACGGATACGTCACATCAGCTGCAGCCGGCTTAATGACAAAGACAAAGTCTCAGGAGCTCCAACACGTGATGAAGCTGCACGAGCGTTCAGATGAGAAGATCCAAGGTCTTCTAGCTAAATGTCTGAAAAGCCTTTATTTAAAGCTAGAAATCTTAGCACGTTAAAAACAGGTTGGCAGCAACCCGTGCGTGGCGGCACAAAAGTCCACGATCACACTTTGTGTCTTTTTTTTTTTTGACAAGCTTTCGTGGTTTCTAGAAAAAGCTGCTGCTGGCGTTTTGGTTCCAAAAAGCATGTTTAGTTGCTATAACAACAGCTACCGTTGACAGCCGTATCCATGGAGCGCCGGAAAGGACCCTGGACACTACAGCGGGCCTAAACCTGCGCATGTGATTGGTCCCTGTTTTCTGTCTGTCTCTGTCTTTGTGTGTGTGTGTCTGTCTGTGTGTGTGTGTCTGTGTGTCTTTGTCTCTGTCTGTGTGAGTCTGTCTCTGTGTGTGTGTGTGTGTGTGTCTCTGTCTCTGTCTGTCTTTGTCTCTGTCTTTGTGTGTGTGTGTGTGTCTCTGTCTGTGTGTGTCCTTGTCTGTCTCTGTGTCTGTGTGTGTGTCTTTGTCTCTGTGTGTGTGTCCTTGTCTGTCTCTGTGTCTGTGTGTGTGTCTGTCTTTGTGTGTGTGTGTCTTTGTCTCTGTCTTTGTGTGCCTGTGTGTGTCTTTGTCTCTGTGTGTGTGTGTGTGTGTGTGTCTGTGTGTCCTTGTCTCTGTCTGTGTGTGTCCTTGTCTGTCTCTGTGTCTGTGTGTGTGTCTTTGTCTCTGTGTGTGTGTCTTTATCTCTGTGTGTGTGTCTTTGTCTCTGTGTGTGTGTCTTTGTCTCTGTGTGTGTCTTTGTCTCTGTGTGTGTGTCTGTCTTTGTGTGTGTGTGTCTTTGTCTCTGTCTTTGTGTGTCTGTGTGTCCTTGTCTCTGTCTGTGTGTGTCCTTGTCTGTCTCTGTGTCTGTGTGTGTGTGTGTGTGTGTGTGTGTCCTTGTCTCTGTCTGTGTGTGTCCTTGTCTGTCTCTGTGTCTGTGTGTGTGTGTGTGTGTCTTTGTCTCTGTGTGTGTGTGTCTTTGTCTCTGTTTGTGTGTGTCTTTGTCTGTGTGTGTGTGTGTGTGTGTGTGTCTTTGTCTGTGTGTGTGTCCTTGTCTGTCTCTGTGTGTGTGTGTGTGTGTGTGTGTGTGTCTTTGTCTCTGTGTGTGTGTCTGTCTTTGTGTGTGTGTGTGTCTTTGTCTCTGTCTTTGTGTGTCTGTGTGTCCTTGTCTCTGTCTGTGTGTGTCCTTGTCTGTCTCTGTGTGTGTGTGTGTGTGTGTGTCTTTGTCTCTCTGTGTGTGTGTGTGTGTGTGTGTGTGTGTGTGTGTCTTTGTCTCTGTGTGTGTGTGTGTGTGTGTGTGTGTGTGTGTGTTCCTCCCTCCCAGCTTTTTTCAGCTCTGGGACGTTCCATGTCTCCGTGTATTGTTCGTAACTGTTTGTATCTGTTGTTCATTTCTGAATATAAAAAAACAACCGCTACTGTTATTAATAATTTTTTTGCTTTGCAGGTTTTAACACGGCGACTAACGTGGTGGTTCTGGCCGGAACCAACAGACCCGACATCCTGGATCCTGCGCTGATGAGACCGGGACGCTTCGACAGACAGATCTACATAGGTAAAGAGCTGATTGGTGAACCTGAAGGAGTCACCGCTGTCTTTGTTCTGGCTACAGAGCGTGTTTACCTTCTGATCTTATTCAACATTATCCCTAATGTGATCCCAGATAATATCTACTTCATTCTTTTCAACATTGACTGTAAAAATAATGCACAAAACCTCCTTAAAGCTGCATTCTATCTAACGTCCAGCAGGGGGTGACTATTCGTTCTCAAGAGCACCTTGGCAGTGCTCAGCTCCCAGTCCTGTACGGGTCTTTAACCGACACAACTCTCTCAGACTGAGCTACTGCCAACGTAAAATATAACCGAGCCGCGATTTGCAGGATTCAAACCCTTTCCCTGCTGGAATCGAACAGCCAACCTTTGGATTGTCAGACAAACACTCCACCACCTGAGCTACAGCTGCATTTCAACACAGCGGGATGTTCGTCTAGTAAATGATGGTCCCGTTATTTAAAAACAGACGATAAAGAAGGGGATGCTCTAGGACCTGTCAATCAGGACAGAGGCTTAGCGATGCTAACCGTGCTAACATGGGGACGGTAAACTATATCTGGACTTGGCCAGCACCAAATCTCCGCTGGATGTCTCGCTTCAGAAGGGTTGAACGTCAGCATCTTTCTTTTGAAAAACCTTAAGCTCAATTTAGTTAAAAAGTTCATAACTCATATAAATCTTGAGTGAAAGATGCCAACAAATCCACAAAATCTCCTTCCCCAGAGGCCTCGGCTGTGCTGCTGCTGGCTGCACGCTTCTCTGTCCAAAACTTAAGGGTTTCTTCTTCATAAAACACGTCAGACATCATCACATTTCTTTTTAAAGATTATTTTAGAGGCTTTTTACCTTTTTATTAGTGACAGTGAGAGACCTAGAGAGGAAAGGGGGAGAGAGATGGGGGGGATGGCACGCAGCAAAGGGCCGCAGGTCGGATTTGAACCCGGGCCGCTCCAAAGGCCTCAGCCTGCATGGGGCGCACGCTCTTACTGGGTGAGCTGGAGGCCGCCCCATCATCACATTTTTATTAATTAGCATCTGTGAGCTACAGGAACGCGTCTTTCAAAACATGATCTGTGCGTAAGGGGGATGAATGCGTCATTGTACTCAGCACGTTTCAAACCAAACTGACACCCATGCCCCCTTTAATATTAGCGCCATTGCAACCATTAACTGGCGATCCTAAATGTAACCTGGTTATGTTTAGGCCATCATCAGTGTTCTTTGATCTTAGTTAACAGATGAGCATTGATCTTTTTACTGTTTTAAAAGTCTCACACCTTTAAAACCAATATATTTATATTAAATCAACGTCTATCCTATCGGCCCCCTCTTCCTTCCATATCAAGTGACTGATGCTGTAACTGAAGCAAAGTGTTCTGATGGTTTTAAGTAGTATGCGGTAGCAGACTTAAGGGCTTTTCTTTCTTCCCGCTTTCTCAGGTCCGCCAGACATTAAGGGCAGAGCGTCCATCTTTAAAGTCCACCTGCGACCGATCAAACTGGACCCCAACATGGACAAAGACATGCTCGCCAGGAAGATGGCTGCTGCCACGCCGGGATTCACCGGTACGTTCCTGCTGCCTAAATCACGTCAATACTAATGGGATAGTTGAGACTGTGTGAGCTACTTCTATTAAAATTGGATTCATAGTATCCAATCATAACGAGTTATCCCAAGACACTTTACAGACAAAGTAGGTCTAGACCACACTCTATAATTAATTAATTAATTAATTAAAGACCCAACAATTCCAGTCATTCCCCCGAGAGCCAGCATCGGCAAGGAAACACTCTTTTTAGGGAGAAACCTCGAACAGAACCAGGCTCTTGATAGGCGGAGTCTGACAGTGCCGGTTGGGTGATGTGGTTAACAATGGCAGTTAGAGTCACAAAGATAGTGGAACTATGACTAGAATAGTAGTTGTAGTAGTTCAGGGCGTAGCAGGGCACTGAACATGGCGTAGCAGGGCACTGAGCAGGGCACTGAGCAGGGCACTGAGCAGGGCACTGAGCAGGGCGTAGCAGGGCACTGAGCAGGGCGTTGCAGGGTGTAGCAGGGCGTAGCAGGGCGCTGAGCAGGGCACTGAGCAGGGCGTAGCAGGGCACTGAGCAGGGCGCCGAGCAGGGCGTTGCAGGGTGTAGCAGGGCGTAGCAGGGCACTGAGCAGGGCACTGAGCAGGGCACTGAGCAGGGCACTGCAGGGCGCCGAGCAGGGCGTAGCAGGGCGCTGAGCAGGGCACTGAGCAGGGCACTGAGCAGGGCACTGCAGGGCGCCGAGCAGGGCGTTGCAGGGTGTAGCAGGGCGTTGCAGGGCGTAGCAGGGCGTTGCAGGGTGTAGCAGGGCGTTGCAGGGCGCTGAGCAGGGCGTTGCAGGGCGTAGCAGGGCGCTGAGCAGGACGCGTCAACAAAATGTTTCTATTTTGACGGGAAGACAACACGAGGGTTGAACACACTAGCTTTGATTGTTTGACGATGTGTTTCATCAGGAGCCGACATCGCCAACGTCTGCAACGAGGCGGCACTGATCGCCGCCCGACACCTGAACGCC
The DNA here is from genome assembly GCA_013375575.1 of Percina caprodes. Lineage (NCBI taxonomy): Eukaryota > Metazoa > Chordata > Actinopteri > Perciformes > Percidae > Percina > Percina caprodes. The sequence continues at coordinate 512,672 of JABXJD010000386.1, forward strand.
TCCGTCAACGGGAAACACTTCGAACAGGCCATCGACCGCGTCATCGGAGGTCAGTGTGGCGGCGGAAAGTCGCCCAACGTACAACCGCCTCTCTCTGTTTCTACACCTGTTTTGCTACATGTGTTCCTGTAATTATTTGTTATCTGCATCATGGTAAGTTCCCTTTTTGGTAAAGTGTAGTTTTTAGATTTTTGTCTTCTTTTGTCCCCAATTTTATAGCATTTCAAAAAGAATTAATGTCAAACGGCGCAAAAAAAATCAGTAAAAACACACACATTGAATAATGTGACCAAGAAGAATGACATCACACGTCAGTCAGACTGACATTGAGGTAATTTGGATGGATTTGCTGCATTTTTGCCTTTGCTCTGTTTCCCTGGAAACGGATATGATGAATAAAAAGTTGATTCAGGGGAAAAGGATCGATTTTCTCAGGGGTCATTTACTAGTCTACAGACCACCACTCTGCTGCTGCTGTTGGCATTGAGAGTAAAATCCTCCGCGTGCAGAGACGGTGCAGCCTTTCTCAATGCTGAGAGCCCATACTGCGCTGTTGCTGGAGGCAGCCATGTTGTTTTTAGATTTATACGCGGACGCAAATGATGTGTCGACGCGTAGTCTTTACGTTGTGTGTTTCCAGGTCTGGAGAAGAAGACTCAGGTGCTGCAGCCGGCGGAGAAGAAGACGGTAGCGTATCACGAGGCGGGGCACGCCATCGTGGGCTGGTTCCTGCAGCACGCCGACCCGCTGCTGAAGGTACGCCGCGTAAAAAGACGTAAAAAAGCACGAACATGCTAAACAAGACAATTAGTAAAAGAGAGAATAGATAAAATGCTTAAAAGAAAACTGCAGGAAAAAAAATGCAGAATTTAACCCTCGTGTTGACTTCCCGTCAAAATTGAACGAAATTGAAATGTTTTTAATTTTTTCTTATGTTTTTGTCCCTTTTTTCAACACTTTTGATGCTTTTTTTCAGTGTTTTGCTTTTTTGACGTTTAACACTACGTAACACTAACTTATTACTTTAGTATTACAGTTATTTTTGGAATTTATGGTCAATAAAGCTCATTTATAGGAAATTATACCTAATGTTTGAGTTAGAAAAGCAGAAATTAGGAATTATTGAGACTAAAATTAAAGGAATGGATGTTGATGATAATCACAGACTGGAATATGTCAACTTTTACTCTCAATACTATTTCAAAAACACTTCAATTTGGTTTCAAATGCTATAAAATTGAATAAGACGCCCCAAAATTAATGAAAGTAGAGATTTGTACTTGGCAAAGAGCGTTGTGTGGAATCAATCATGTTATTTTGGGGAATTAAAAAGAACATTGATATAGGACAACATGAGGACAACATGAAGACAACATGGGGACAACATGAGGACAACATGGGGACAACATGAGGACAACATGAGGACAACATGAAGACAACATGAGGACAACATGAGGGTTTAAAAGATTTAAGGGGAAAAGTATGAAAATCGTATTAAATGTTGGCTTTCCTCGACTAAAGACATTTTAACTAATCCATTAGTCGATTTAATCGGCAGATCTGTAATCAGGAGGTTCCCCAAGAAAACATCAGGAAAAAGCACGACTTTAAAGCTTGTATTTACCAGAGCTGCTCACAAATGTCTTGGATATGAATCATTAACCCTTGTGTTGTCCTCGGGTCAAATTTGGCCGGTTTACAAAAACTTTGTATATCAGAAAAGATCGTTGAAAAATGTGACAAATGTTGAAAAAAAAAAACTTTAAAAAAATCAGAAAAAGTGACATTATAAACATAAAAAACATTGGAAAAAGCAACAAAGAAAAACCTCATTAAAAAAACGTCAAAGTGACAAAAAAATAGGAATAAAATTGACAAAAACGTTGAGAAAAGTGTAGAAAAGAACAACAAACTGTTGAAATGTCAACCCAGAAAAACAGCTGCAGGTCAACGGGGAGACAACGAGGGTTAAGGAACGAGAAAAGCTAAAAACAACGGATCGACTGAAGTCTTAAAGGAGCCGGCGTGCAGCCTGCTAGCTCGGAGGCTCGGATGCTTCCCGTGTTTTGGGAACGGGAACACAGAAAGTGTGGGGGGGGACATGTCCAGACTAGAGAGAGAGAGAGAGAGAGAGAGAGAGAGACAGAGAGAGAGAGACAGAGAGAGAGAGACCGACAGACCCAGAGAGAGAGAGGCCGACCCAGAGAGAGAGACCGAGAGAGAGGCCGACCCAGAGAGAGAGAGAGAGAGAGACCTACCAAGAGAGAGAGAGAGAGACCGACCGAGAGAGAGAGAGAGAGAGAGAGACCCAGAGAGAGAGAGAGAGACCCAGAGAGAGAGACCGACCATTTGGTACCAAACATGAGATACAATTATGAAAATACATCTAGACACATGCAGAAGGAATATTCAGCCCATCACTACCAGTATCAGTTCAAATGGGAACCGTACTCTAGTTCTTGTTGGAGGATTGTTGTATTTCTAGTGCAGAAAAGAAGCCCCATGTTGTGTGTCCGTGTGTCCGTGTGTCCGTGTGTCCGTGTGTCCGTGTGTCCGTGTGTGTGTGTGTGTGTGTGTCCAGGTGTCGATCATCCCGCGGGGGAAGGGGCTGGGCTACGCCCAGTACCTGCCCAGAGAGCAGTACCTGTACAGCAAGGAGCAGCTGTTCGACAGGATGCATGATGCTCGGCCGGCGCGTGTGCCGAGCAGTCTTCTTCGGCAAGATCACCACGAGAATCCAGGACGACCTGAAGAAAGATTACACAGTCCGCCTACGCTCAGGTACACACACACACACACACACACACACACACACACACACTCACACTCACTCCACTCACTCACTCACTCACTCCTCACTCACTCCCTCGCGCACACACACACACACAGACAGACACACACAAACTCTCCTCTCATCCACTCTCACCACTCCTCTCACTCACTCACTCACTCACGCCACTCACCATCACCACTCTCACACAAATACTACTCACTCTCTCACCACACACACACACACACACACTCACTCACTCACCACTCACCACTCAC
>JABXJD010001446.1:0-88306 GCA_013375575.1 Percina caprodes
AAGTCATTTCCCCTTTCCACACGGACTGACTGAGTGATTCTACTTCCTCCTCCACAGGAGATACCCCTAGGGTGGATACCATGTGCCTCAAGATATCGCTTGTTTTGCACCCAACGGGCACTTTAACCCCATTTCTTGAGTACAAGAGTCATTTGGAGGGAGTCTATTTGATCCATTGTGAACCCACTCTTCCTGCATTGCAGCAGGTATGCTGTATCACTTTGCCCTGCTTTTCTCGCTGGTATAATATCTAATAAACTAACTTGTCCTAGAGGAAAGGTAACCGCATCTTCCTCTGGTTCTAACCCTCCTGTCAACAGCGTGTCCCACTGGCTTCTAGGGCTCCCCCTTTCTGATCCACTGGATCGGCTGGGGGGCCACTGTTCTGCCTTTTTGAGTGCTTGCTGCTGGTAGAAGTAGTCTGCTCCCTCAGGATCTTCATCCCTGGGAATGTTTTCCCTGCTGTTTCTATCTCGGGGCTGTCTAGGAGGTTCCCATCCACTTGAACCCCTGTTAGGGTTCGGTTCTGGGTCCTCTCCTTCTCCACCACCCGAGTCTCCCGCTAATCTATCTTGTGGGTAATGATCCCCAAACTGACCTTCAACCGACCTATCTCTTCTCATACAACCTTCCCTATAAAAGTCATATCCCTGTCTGAGATATGACGTTTTCCAGGGTTTCCCTATACCCTGTAAAGCCAGCACCTTGGGGCCTGGAGGGGCTTTATCTAAACACCTTCTCTCTCCCAGGGACACTGGGTACCAGCTCGCTTCCTCGCACATAGGCTCCTGCTCCCAGTCTGAGTCGTACTCCCCCTCCTCATAGAGTCTGGGGTTGTACCAATCACCCTCAGTCCGGTATGTAGGTGCACTGCACGGGTACTTGTCTGGGTTATACTTTGTGTACACTGGCTTAGTATTTCTTCCCAATTTGCCCCTAGCGGTTTTCTTGGGTATTGGTGGGTCACAAATGGTAACCCTCCTCATCAGGTGCCGGCCTGGGGGAACCATGGTCTGGGGTCCCCTGGCTCGGTCCCTAACAGGAGTGAGAATGCTCCTCAGTTGAGGTGTAGTCACCCGGGCCCTGGGCCTCGGTGTACTTTCATGTATAGGCTTAGGGTAAATTTTTTCCCTACTACACCTTTCGCTTCTCTCCCTCAGTGGGTTGAGTAATGGGGGGTCATCCTCCTCGTCAGATTCTATTACAGGTCTATTAGTTTTTCTTTTGTGCTTTCTTTGAGCACCAATAGGCGGCGAGGTGCTACTTGCATCAGGAGAGCCCTCCCTATGACCCAGGTCTAGGGTGCTTATGGTCCTAGTGAGGCCTATCACACTTGTCTGTGGGGTTTTTAGCCTAGTTCGCAGGACCGAGGACCGTGCCTCGCTCCTTTTTGGTCTAGGGGTGGTCGGTGTACTGCTTTGCGGGTTAAGGGGGCTAAATCTTTGAACTGTTTCTTGAACGCCCTCTTCGGGGTCTACTACTCCCGTATCCCTATGACCCCAAGGTGGGAAGGGAGTGTACACGGGTGACTGCGTAGACTGGTCTCTAAAGCTGACTGTTGGAGGATTTCTCATAAAATCAGTAATAGGTGGGAGTACAGGGGGCAGATTCCTCTGACCATCCTCTCCCTCCTCCTCTGAGTCTTCTTCCACATCTGTGTGGTAATCATCCTCCTGTGAATCTCCCTCATCTTCTTCTGACTCTGAGTTTTCATCATCCTTATCTATATTTTCAGGTGCGGTTAATTCATCACCTTCCTGATCAGCGGGTAGTAGAATGTGAAATGTCATTCCCCCAAACAACGGGAGTATATCTTTAATCCATGTGAGGAGGACCTGGGGGGGATCCCCCCGGTCCCTTCCTCTTAGGTTTATTGTCATTACTTCTCCAGCCCGCTGAATTGACCAGGGGTGTATTGCCCTAATAAATTCTCCCTATTCGCAGGTTTATACACTGCGCGATATCCTATGCCTTGTGCCTCACTTAAGCATTCCAATCTTTGGTAGTTCCCATATTTACATGCGGGTAGAGAGAACCTCCTGGAGATACCCTCCCCAATCCAGTCTACTACTTCTTGTTCATAGTCTGGTAGTGGAGACTTCCTCATGTGTGTTTTAAGACATTCTGAGGTGTGCACGAAGGTACCAACACAGTCAGGGGTATCCCCCTCAATATCCGCACCACTGAATCCTGCCTGATACCCTCATCTGGGTTAGCAGGTATTACTCTCTCTTGGTTTTCTAAACCCGAGGTTCCCCTCGGTGAATCTGGGCCTCCTCCTGAGGTAGCGGGGCTGCTCTGTTCCACCTTTTCTCCACACTGAATCCCTAGAGTACTGCTTCTCAGTCCTTCTCCTAAGTAGCCAGAGACGTCTTGTTCTCTGGTACAGTGTGATATATATACTATCACTCCTGACCTTGGCATGTGAACCTTGTGGTCTGGAGACATAAACAGATCAGGGTACAAGTTCTCTGATTGCAACAGAGCCCTTTCTATTTCTCCCATTGCTTGTTTTGAACAACAAACCACCCATTCACAGCTTCGGTGCATCTTTAATATCCTAGCAAGTGCTGCTACACTGTCTCGTGATGAGTACTTGAAAATCTCATCACCAAACAGGGTAATCACCCTGTATGGGTGTTTGGCTTTATTACTCCCTCTTGTAATATTCTAAAGAGGTATGATTCATCATTTTTATCATAGAAAGCGGACACTAACCTGCTTGCGTCATTTTTTCCGCTATAACAGCAGTGTATCACTTCCCCATAGACTCCGTAGTCTTTATGACTTTGTTGAACTATTGTTCCATCTGGCAGTGGCACAGAGGGTTCCCAGTCACATGACTTAGGAACTTCTTTTAACGCCGCTGCTACTCCTCCTCCATGGTCCAGTAACCTATTCGCTGGGTTGAACCATGAAATCATCTTTAATTTTCCTGGGTATGGGTCACACTTCCTAATATCACCATGAAAGTATCTTATTGTTCCATTACCTAGGTTTATTAAGCTTTCTGACATGCCTAAGGCTGGATTGGATCTCAGAATATGGTCTATTTGTGTTCCATTTTCCTCATGATCAGTGTCCTCAAATACAGAAGCGGCGTAGTCGTCTGCAGCTGCCATACTCGGGGCTCATTCAGTACTTTGCTCTTTTGGATTTCCCTTTCAACAAAATTCCCTACCGTCTTATTTGGGTCCTACTTTATTACTATCAATTGTTCACGTTGTTTTCGTCTTGGTTTAACTACTTCACCTAACCCTGTCGTAATTGGTAGGGCTTACCCGTGATCGATCTATTTAAGCCGGTACGTAGAAAGCCTCGGTGTCCCTACTGTTCTAGGGGCTGTAGCTTCTATACCTATGGCGCTTTGCCAAGTCATTCAGTATAGTTGCGCGGTGCGCTACTTCAATCTCAAGTTCTAAAGCGTTTTGAACGCACCATCTATGGCAGTGGGTTCGAGCCTCTGGGCAGTATTGACCTGTTTTGCCACTTCTAGTTAATCACTTTAACTGCGTTACAGTTCCCAACACTGCCCCACGTTGGGCGCCATGTCGAACGGTGTGACAGTTACTGAGGCGTCGTATCGCTCTTGTTTGGTTAAGGGCTAACTCCTTTTATACCTTCCCCTCAGTAACCCCCGCTCCTACTATGCCCGCTTCTGCCGTATAATAACACCCGTTACTATCAGCGGGGCGGATGGTTAGGCCTATATTAAAAGGAGTTACTTTGATACTTCCCTATTGAATAAATGCTAGATTTTCGATCCACACACAGTGATTTGCTAATTTAACACTTTAAAATTAATTAGTAATTATTATTTCTAGTAATAATCAGTTTTGTTTCTTTTTACTAGAGACACACACACCTTGCTAAATTTAAAGGGCCCCACCCGGATCAGGAAAACCGGAGACGAGGCAAGAGGCCTTTTCAGATTTTTACCCCAGACGTCCCCCACTAAAGGGCTCTTGTCCCCCTGTATATTTTAAGCACTGCCCGAGGGGATCTTTACAACCAATGATTTTTCTTTAGTACTCACGGTCACGAACCGTTCCTCCCAGGGTCACCGGAGGTCCCCTCCTTCTCAAGGACGCCCGCTAGTCTTTGTTGGTCGCCGGTCCGAGAGAGGCTAAGTGCTCGGTGGCTCTGACCGGCAGAGCGGATGGGGAATGCACTCCCACTAGGAGATAACAGGAGGTCTGACTGTCAATGTCGATCCCCACCGGGCTGCAACTCGCCCAGGTGGTTAAAGAGGAGTCTTAACTGCCCTCACGGGAGGGAAACTTCTGCCCTCGGAAAGCCGAGGTGTGAGAGAGAGAAATTAAATGACTAAAATCAAGGAATACAAGTCTTTTGGTCTCCTAGCTCACAACAAGCTCAGGTAGTTTTATTATTTAGTGAATAATCAAAAAACAGGTACAAAATACAGAAATAATCCCTTCTCTTTCTGCCCTAAAAACAAAGAGTATCAAAATCAGAGAATAAAAAAAACCCGATAAGTGGGTATGCTTTCGCTGAAGAGAGAGGCCACATCAACTCATATTTATACTCAAAGTCAAGGCTAAAAACCCTCCCTTCTGGATAACAGGGTATTTCCACCACTACGTAATCATGCAGGTGGCCGCCGCAGTGGTGGCCGCCGCAGTGGACAGGTTCAGACCAGTTCCACTGTACAGTAAGTGTGACCCTTAGCACAGTTAAAAATGTCACTCCCAATGAATATTATAAAGTTTCAACTGTTTCTAATATTTAGTTCATACTTTCATCAAGACAATATATATCATGGGTTACATAGCACACTTTAAGCAGTATATATATATATATATATATATATATATATATATATATATATATATATATATATCTATATATATATATTTTAGCTGTGAGTTATATTTCAAACAAACACATATATTTTAGCTGTGAGTTATACTTCAAGCAAATGCATATATATTTAGCTTTCAGCTTTGTGTTTCTTGGGTTTTCAACTGAACCTCCGTTAAACAGTGCTCAGGAAACCTGTCGCTGATTAAGACCGGGAATGTACGCTTGGAAGCTCGTTTCAGGAACCCCCTCCCTCGTACAGCAACATTAATCTGTTACTCGGTTTTTGATTCTATAGTTGAAATATCTAACCGTAGACAGGTGCTTCTAGATCACTACTAGCTATGAATACACTAGAACTCACAAGCGTGCTTGTAAAGAGAGTGGCTAGACACACAAATTTTCTAGGTGTGGTAGCGTGTGACCAGCTCCCAAAAGCTGTTGTATTCAAGCTACCGGCGATGGTTGTGGTTAATACACATACTAGCGATATGCCTGGGGAACATTGGCTGGCCATATACATCACTGAGGACAAGCGCGGCTATTTCTTTGACAGTTTCGGAAATTCACCTACCAGTTTTCTCCAGCCGATAAACTCCTTCCTCTTAAAGAATTGCGTGGAGATCTATCATTCTGACATCCAGGTGCAAAATAACTATTCTACAGTATGCGGCCAACATTGCGTATTCTTCTTGTGCAAAATTAAAAAAAACAAGTGTTTTAATAAAGTGTTGAACATGTATGGCACTAATCTGATATGTAACGATGCTATGGTGTGTAATTTTGTCAAGAGGCTGAGGCCTGTGGTGTGCCACGTTCAGAAGTTTAAGTGTGTACAATGTTCATGTGCCTACTACAGATAAGAATCATGTGTAATGTGTCAATAAAAAATAAATAAAAATAAAAAGTCAAAGGGTCTGCTTATTTTTAATCAATTATTTTTTAATGAAAATTATGCATAAAAATGAGGTTGGCTCAAAATAGACAAAATTTGGTTTTAAAAACAAAACAAAAACAAACATCAATTCGGTACAATTCAACAGGAAAAATAGAAAATAAAATGAAATAGAACATTGCCACTGTTTTTACATTCATTAGCTGTCTTATAAGAATTTGCATAAAAGAAAACAATTTTCCCTTACAGACACACATTTTTTCATGTGGCATTTGCTACATTCATCTGCTATAAATAGAAAATATTTAAAATAAAATGGGATAGAATAAAAACAAATACAAAATAGTATAAAATAGAAACTTGTTATAAAAACCATATTGAAAAACACATTGTCACTGTTTTACATTCAATAGCTGTCTTATAGGGATTTGCATAAAAGAAAACAATTTTATCCCGTTCATGTGTCATTGCTACATTCATCTGGTAAAAGAAAATATTTAAAAATAAAGTGAAATAGAATAAAAATAAATAGGAAACTCATTTTATAAAACAAAAAATTGTGACCATGATTCTGTACACTGTAATAAAATAGTCAGAAACTAGCCCAACGTGACGTAGCTGGTGCTGAATAACTTAGTGTGCGGGGGGTAAGACCGATATTTGAATCACCCACAGGGTGAATTCTCTTGGACGTAGGAGTCCTTAAGCGGCCTCCTGGTGATGGATCTGCTTTAAAGGCCGCAATAGAGCGACGTACGGTTGTTTGGAATTACAGATAACGGGACGTTCAAGCTTGCAAGAGTTTTTAAAAATAGATTCCACCCCGTAGGTCTTGACTGACCTGAGATGTTGTTATATGACGTCACACTTTTCACCAGATCGTACAAATGGCTGCCTGATACATTCTTATTGTTCACAATGATTTCACCTTGCTTTGTCCACGATATTTGCTTGTTATTACGAGCTAGTGAGGCCATAATAAACTCAGCATTTCTCTTATGCCGTTTCGGCAGGTGTTTTAAAACTTCTGATATGACATCGTCTTCTGCAGCATTGTCTTTTGGATCTTCCTTTGAATTATCCTCGGGTAGGGATAGTGTGATTACAGCTTTTTCTTGTTCACCCTGTTTTACCATAGCCAGGTATCTCTGCAGAATACTGGAGTATCTTTTAGCTTTCTCATATATATCAACGTCCGACAGTTTCAGAATTTCACCGATTGCCTGGTCCAATTCATTTTGGGCAGACTGTCTCACAGATACGTTTGCTGTTTGCTGTTGTTGCAGTGAGAGTAGCTGTTTCTGCGGCACTAAAAACATTTTCTGTGTATGTTTTGTGTGGCTAACTATGAAAACACTGAATTTTCCATATCTCGGCCAAAATAAATGGTATCAATACACAACTTTAGGAAAGTGTTCAACATGCTCCCCCGATGCTTTGATCCGAATATGGTAAACATTTGCCTTTAGGAGGCGCTATAATCAACGTTTATTGGTTTTGGCAAAACACTCGATGCATTTAAATGGGAAATTTGCAATTGCAATATCTCTGCCACAATAAATGCTATCGATACCAAACCTGTGATGATTGTTTACCATGCCGCCCGGAGGCTCTGTACCACATTTGGTAAAGATAGGCCATTAGGGGGCGCTATAATCAACGTAGACTATTTTGGGCCTTTTTATCAAGCTTTTGCATCCAGCCTAGGAGCCCAGAGTTTATTTGGGGTCATTGTGCTATTAATCCGTACCGTTACGTGCGCCTGTCGATATTTCCCGACGTCTGGCACCCCCTCCGGTTCGCTTCCGGTTCCTCTTTCGTGCGCTCCACTGGTCGGGGGCGCCGACTTGCGCGGGGTGGCTTGGACCCCGTTGAAACTGCGTGCAGTTCTAGTTAGGGCCGAGCGCCGACAGCGGCGAAGGCCCTATTGGAACTGAAGGAATTATTCAGTGTGCCGAGGTGCTGCACTCGGCACAATGACTATTATTGCTCATACTTATTATTATTCCGTCCGTTTTTTGTCCAACGATAAGTCCGGAAGCGTTGCCAACACGCGCAAACCCAATACACCGAAACGTGCGTAATGATGGTGTGCTCGGAAGTTTCAACCAGATTTGCCGCACGGTTTTCCTGAAATCGGCAAAAATACGGCAAAAAATGACCCATAGACATAAATGGGAAATGTTTGGGAGATGGCCCAACATCGCTCAAAACGCCCCCTCTTTGGGACCGTGCTGTGTCGCCATACTTTAATGTAGAAACATGATTAAAAGGTTAAACCGAAGACAAGACTTTGGCGTTTATTGGGCTGAATGGGCGTTCAGATATCAAGCACGGTTTCTCCCAAATCACAGTTTACGTATCGTCCCGTTTTCAGACCGGCTCAGATTTTCCAATGTGTGTGTATGTGGTGGAATGTTCAGAGCAAGAGTGGAGGAGTGGGGGGGCTGGAGGACGGATCTCTGGAAGTTTCTCAAACTAATGTCTCTCTCTCCTCCAGTTTTCAGTCTTCAGACTTCATTATTGGTCAAAATGTAGAAAATCTTGTTCCGATCGCAGACGTGTAACTATGGAGTCTATCGGACTTAAATTGTGGGCTCTGATCTACCAACTGTCGACGAAACTCTGAAAAAACTGGCAGCTGGAGGACGATTTAATGACTTGGCCATTTCCACGTGTCGTACTTTAACGAACTCCTCCTAGAGTTTTCATCCGATCAACTTCAAACTTGGTGTGTGTCATCTTAAGATGTTAACAATGAAAAGTTATTAAAAGTAAAACTTTTCGTCATACGGTATGGGCGTGGCTTGGCGGCCATTTTGAGTGTTTAGCAATGATAGAGAAAGTGGCTGTTCGAAATTAGTGCGATTTTGGCCATTTCCACGTGTCGTACTTTAACGAACTCCTCCTAGAGCTTTCATCCGATCAACTTCAAACTTGGTGTGTGTCATCTTAAGATGTTAACGATGAAAAGTTATTAAAAGAAAAACTTTTCGTCATACGGTATGGGCGTGGCTTGGCGGCCATTTTGAGTGTTTAGCAATGATAGAGAAAGTGGCTGTTCGAAATTAGTGCGATTTTGGCCATTTCCACGTGTCGTACTTTAACAAACTCCTCCTAGAGCTTTCATCCGATCAACTTCAAACTTGGTGTGTGTCATCTTAAGATGTTAACAATGAAAAGTTATTAAAAGAAAAACTTTTCGTCATACGGTATGGGCGTGGCTTGGTGGCCATTTTGAGTGTTTAGCAATGATAGAGAAAGTGGCTGTTCGAAATTAGTGCGATTTTGGCCATTTCCACGTGTCGTACTTTAACGAACTCCTCCTAGAGCTTTCATCCGATCAACTTCAAACTTGGTGTGTGTCATCTTAACATGTTACCAATGAAAAGTTATTAAAAGAAAAACTTTTCGTCATAGGGCGTGGCCGTGGTGGGGCGGCCATTTTGTGCGATTCGCCACCAAAACAATATTAAGAAAATTGAGCCCCTGCACTACGTTTAACATAGACTCACGAAACTTGGTCCACATATGTAGCATGGCAGGACGGACATAAAACTCAATTGGAGCCCCCCTCCCCCCCTAAACCCAACAGGAAGTCCACCATTTTGTATTGAATGTTCGAAATTAATGTGATTTTGGCCATTTCCACGTGTCGTACTTTAACGAACTCCTCCTAGAGCTTTCATCCGATCAACTTCAAACTTGGTGTGTGTCATCTTAAGATGTTAACGATGAAAAGTTATTAAAAGAAAAACTTTTCGTCATACGGTATGGGCGTGGCTTGGTGGCCATTTTGAGTGTTTAGCAATGATAGAGAAAGTGGCTGTTCGAAATTAGTGCGATTTTGGCCATTTCCACGTGTCGTACTTCAACGAACTCCTCCTAGAGCTTTCATCCGATCAACTTCAAACTTGGTGTGTGTCATCTTAACATGTTACCAATGAAAAGTTATTAAAAGAAAAACTTTTCGTCATAGGGCGTGGCCGTGGTGGGGCGGCCATTTTGTGCGATTCGCCACCAAAACAATATTAAGAAAATTGAGCCCCTGCACTACGTTTAACATAGACTCACGAAACTTGGTCCACATATGTAGCATGGCAGGACGGACATAAAACTCAATTGGAGCCCCCCTCCCCCCCTAAACCCAACAGGAAGTCTACCATTTTGTATTGAATGTTCGAAATTAATGTGATTTTGGCCATTTCCACGTGTCGTACTTTAACGAACTCCTCCTAGAGCTTTCATCCGATCAACTTCAAACTTGGTGTCTGTCATCAAGAGATGTTAACAATGAAAATTTATTAAAAGAAAAAAATTTCGTCATACGGTGTGGGCGTGGCATGGCAGCCATTATTAGGTTTTATTGCTATTCGGATGTGCCCCAATAGCAGGCACACTGATAAAATTTCTGCGGAATTTTCTAGTTATTAGGGCCCGAGCGCCGACAGCGGCGAAGGCCCTATTGAAACTGAAGGAATTATTAGGGCCCGAGCGCCGACAGCGGCGAAGGCCCTATTGAAACTGAAGGAATTATTATTATTAGGGCCCGAGCGCCGACAGCGGCGAAGGCCCTATTGAAACTGAAGGAATTATTAGGGCCCGAGCGCCGACAGCGGCGAAGGCCCTATTGAAACTGAAGGAATTATTAGGGCCAGCGCCGACAGCGGCGAGGCCCTATTGAAACTGAAGGAATTATTAGGGCCGAGCGCCGACAGCGGCGAAGGCCCTATTGAAACTGAAGGAATTATTAGGCCCGAGCGCCGACAGCGGCGAAGGCCCTATTGGAACTGAAGGAATTATTATGGGGCCGGCGCCGACAGCGCGAAGGCCCTATTGAAACTGAAGGAATTATTAGGGCCCGAGCGCCGACAGCGGCGAAGGCCCTATTGAAACTGAAGGAATTATTATTATTATTATTATTCCGGCAAAGTAATTGCCTTTTTGAGGGACTTATCATATTCAAAAACTCACCATATTTGGCGGTCGCATCAAGTCTGGTGAAAATTTACGTATTTTAATGGTTTTGGGAATGGGCGCACAAAAATGGCTCGCTAGCGCCCCCTACAATTATTTGAAAATTCAGCCCCTGCAGTGCGTTTAACGTAGAGTCACGGAACTTGGTCCACATATGTAGCATGGCAGGGCGGACATAAAACTCCATTGTAGCCCCCCCCTAAATCCAACAAGAAGTCCGCCATTTTGTATTGAATGTTCGAAATTAGGGCGATTTTGGCCATTTCCACGTGTCGTACTTTAACGAACTCCTCCTAGAGCTTTCATTCGATCAGCTTCAAACTTGGTGTGTGTCATCTTAACATGTTAACGATGAAAAGTTATTAAAAGAAAAACTTTTCGTCATAGGGCGTGGCCGTGGCGGGGCGGCCATTTTGTGCGATTCGCCACCGAAACAGGAAGTGGGTGTAACTCGAGCGTACTTAGTCCGATTGGATCGAAACTTGACAGGATTCATCAGAGTCCGCCCCTGACGACATCTACACGCTGCTATTGGCTCAAAGTCATAGCGCCCCCTAGTGGCAACAGGAAGTAGGCCTAAAAGACAAGGTGCTATACTTTAACGAACTCCTCCCAGAGATTTCATCCGATCATCTTCAAATTTGGTGTGTGTCATCTTAAGATGTTGACGATGAAAAGTTATTAAAAGAAAAACTTTTCGTCAAACGGTGTGGGCGTGGCATGGCAGCCATTTTGAGTGTTTAGCGATGATGGAGAAAGTGGCTGTAACTACAGCGTACGTCGTCGTATCTGCTTGAAATTTCCCACAATCACCAAGAGTCCAGGTCTGAGGACACCTACAGGCCAATATGGACTTTTGGAGACAGCGCCACCATCTGGTAACAGGAAATATGCCTTATATGACAAACATCATCCGATTTACATGAAACTTAGAATGTGTGGTCTACATGTGATACTGAGGCGGCCCCTATATTTTGACCACGCCCAGTCACTCAGGCCACGCCCCCTTTCATAACATTTGAACCGTTTAACGTAGAGTCTTGTGTGAGGTGTCAATGAACTCAGCAGAGACTTACTTCTTTATTGGTGATGGTTTGGCCCGCCCCTATGCGTAAGCCACGCCCACTTTCATAACTGGTGATCCATTTAAGGTACAGTCTTGTGTGAGGTATCATTGAACTCAGCAGAGACTTCCTTTTTCTAGAATCTCTATTGGTGATGTTAGACCCGCCCCCCCATGATGCGGCCACGCCCCCTTTCACAGATAATGAACCGTATGACGTAGAATCTTGTGTGAGGTATCGTTGAACTCAGCAGAGTTCCTTTTTCATTGGTGATGTTTGACCCGCCCCACTATGATGCGGCCACGCCCCCTTTCACAGATAATGACCTGTATGATTTATAATCTTGTGTGAGGTGTCATTGAACTCAGCATAGAGTTCCTTTTTCATTGGTAAAGTTTGACCCGCTCCCTTATGATGCGGCCACGCCCCCTTTCACAGATAATGAACCGTATGACGTAGAGTCTTGTGTGGGGTATCATTGAACTCAGCAGGGAGTTCACTTTTCATTGGCGACGATGTTCAGTGTCTGAGTGACGCGCAAATGCACGGCCGCAAGGAGAGGCGTCCGCCAGTATCCCCGACTCGCGCAGGTTAGCGAGGGCCCGTTCATCGCTGCTTGCAGCTTTAATTAGGGCCCGAGCGCCGACAGCGGCGAAGGCCCTATTGAAACTGAAGGAATTATTATTATTCAGTGTGCCGAGGTGCTGCAATAGCAGCACTCGGCAATGACTATTATTGCTCATACTTATTATTATTATTAGGGCCCGCGCCGACAGCGGCGACGGCCCTATTGGAACTGAAGGAATTATTATTTAGGCCGGCGCCGACAGCGGCGAGGCCCTATTGAAACTGAAGGAATTATTAGGGCCCGAGCGCCGACAGCGGCGAAGGCCCTATTGAAACTGAAGGAATTATTATTATTATTCTTTCTTTTTCCGTCAAATGAATTGCCTTTTTGGGGGACTTATCATATTCAAAAACTCACCATATTTGGCGGTCGCATCAAGTCTGGTGAAAATTTACGTATTTTAATGGTTTCGGGAATAGGCGCACAAAATGGCTCGCTAGCGCCCCCTACAATAATTTGAAAATTCAGCCCCTGCACTACGTTTAACGTAGAGCCACGAAACTTGGTACACATATGTAGCATGGCAGGACGGACATAAAACTCCATTGTAGCCCCCCCCTAAACCCAACAGGAAGTCCGCCATTTTGTATTGAATGTTCGAAATTAGTGCGATTTTGGCCATTTCCACGTGTCGTACTTTAACGAACTCCTCCTAGAGCTTTCATCCAATCAGCTTCAAACTTGGTGTGTGTCATCTTAACATGTTAACGATGAAAAGTTATTAAAAGAAAAACTTTTCGTCATAGGGCGTGGCCGTGGCGGGGCGGCCATTTTGTGCGATTCGCCACCGAAACAGGAAGTGGGTGTAACTTGAGCGTACTTAGTCCGATTGGATCGAAACTTTTCAGGATTCATCAGAGTCCGCCCCTGACGACATATACACGCCGCTATTGGCTCAAAGTCATAGCGCCCCCTAGTGGCAACAGGAAGTAGGCCTAAAAGACAAGGTGCTATACTTTAACGAACTCCTCCTAGAGCTTTCATCCGATCATCTTCAAACTTGGTGTGTGTCATCTTAAGATGTTGACGATGAAAAGTTATTAAAAGAAAAACTTTTCGTCAACGGTGTGGGCGTGGCATGGCGGCCATTTTGAGTGTTTAGCGATGAGGAGAAAGTGGCTGTAACTACAGCGTACGTTGTCGTATCTGCTTGAAATTTCCCACAATCACCAAGAGTCCCGGCCTGAGGACACCTACAGGCCAATATGGACTTTTGGAGACAGCGCCACCATCTGGCAACAGGAAATATGCCTTATATGACAAACATCATCCGATTTACATGAAACTTAGAATGTGTGGTCTACATGTGATACTGAGGCGGCCCCTATAATGTGACCACGCCCACTCAGCCAGGCCACGCCCCCTTCCATAACATTTGAACCGTTTAAGGTATAGCTTTGTGTGAGGTGTCAATGAACTCAGCAGAGAGTTCCTTCTTTATTGGTGATTGTTTGGCCCGCCCCCTATGCGTAAGCCACGCCCACTTTCATAACATTTGAACCGTTTAAGGTACAGCTTTGTGTGAGGTATCAATGAACTCAGCAGAGAATTCCTTTTTCATTGGTGATGTTTGACCCGCCCCCTATGATGCGGCCACGCCCCTTTCACAGATAATGACCTGTATGATTTATAATCTTGTGTGAGGTGTCATTGAACTCAGCAGGGAGTTCACTTTTCATTGGCGACGATGTTCAGTGTCTGAGTGACGCGCAAATGCACGGCCGCAAGGAGAGGCGTCCGCCAGTATCCCCGACTCGCGCAGGTTAGCGAGGGCCCGTTCATCGCTGCTTGCAGCTTTAATTATTATTATTATTCTTTATTATTTTCCGTCAAATGAATTGCCTTTTTGAGGGACTTATCATATTCAAAAACTCACCATATTTGGCGGTCGCATCAAGTCTGGTGAAAATTTACGTATTTTAATGGTTTCGGGAATAGGCGCACAAAAATGGCTCGCTAGCGCCCCCTACAATAATTTGAAAATTCAGCCCCTGCAGTACGTTTAACGTAGAACCACGAAACTTGGTCCACATATGTAACATGGCAGGACGGACATAAAACTCCATTGTAGCCCCCTAAACCCAACAGGAAGTCCGCCATTTTGTATTGAATGTTCGAAATTAGTGCGATTTTGGCCATTTCCACGTGTCGTACTTTAACGAACTCCTCCTAGAGCTTTCATCCAATCAGCTTCAAACTTGGTGTGTGTCATCTTAACATGTTAACGATGAAAAGTTATTAAAAGAAAAACTTTTCGTCATAGGGCGTGGCCGTGGCGGGCGGCCATTTTGTGCGATTCGCCACCAAAACAGGAAGTGGGTGTAACTTGAGCGTACTTGTCCGATTGGATCGAAACTTTTCAGGATTCATCAGAGTCCGCCCCTGACGACATATACACGCCGCTATTGGCTCAAAGTCATAGCGCCCCTAGTGGCAACAGGAAGTAGGCCTAAAAGACAAGGTGCTATACTTTAACGAACTCCTCCTAGAGCTTTCATCCGATCAACTTCAAACTTGGTGTGTGTCATCTTAAGATGTTGACGATGAAAAGTTATTAAAAGAAAAACTTTTCGTCACACGGTGTGGGCGTGGCATGGCGGCCATTTTGAGTGTTTAGCGATGAAGGAGAAAGTGGCTGTAACTACAGCGTACGTTGTCGTATCTGCTTGAAATTTCCCACAATCACCAAGAGTCCAGGCCTGAGGACACCTACAGGCCAATATGGACTTTTGGAGACAGCGCCACCATCTGGCAACAGGAAATATGCCTTATATGACAAACATCATCCGATTTACATGAAACTTAGAATGTGTGGTCTACATGTGATACTGAGGCGGCCCCTATATTTTGACCACGCCCAGTCACTCAGGCCACGCCCCTTTCATAACATTTGAACCGTTTAAGGTATAGCTTTGTGTGAGGTGTCAATGAACTCAGCAGAGACTTCCTTCTTTATTGGTGATGGTTTGGCCCGCCCCTATGCGTAAGCCACGCCCACTTTCATAACATTTGAACCGTTTAAGGTACAGTCTTGTGTGAGGTGTCAATGAACTCAGCAGAGACTTCCTTTTCATTGGTGATGTTTGACCCGCCCCCATGATGCGGCCACGCCCCTTTTCACATATAATGAACTGTATGACGTATAGTCTTGTGTGAGGTGTCATTGAACTCAGCAGAGAGTTCCTTTTCATTGGTGATGTTTGACCCGCCCCCTATGATGCGGCCACGCCCCTTTCACAGATAATGAACTGTATGATGTAGAGTCTTGTGTGAGGTGTCATTGAACTCAGCAGGGAGTTCCCTTTTCATTGGCGATGATTTCCGGTTTCTGAGTGACGCGCAAATGCACGGTCGCAAGGAGTGGCGTCCGCCAGTAACCCCGACTCGCGCAGGTTAGCGAGGGCCCGTTCATCGCTGCTTGTTAGGGCCCGAGCGCCGACAGCGGCGGCGAAGGCCCTATTGGAACTGAAGGAATTATTATTATTATTCTTTATTATTAGGGCCCGAGCGCCGACAGCGGCGAAGGCCCTATTGAAACTGAAGGAATTATTATTATTATTATTATTATTATTCTTTTATCCGTCAAATGAATTGCCTTTTTGGGGGACTTATCATATTCAAAAACTCACCATATTTGGCGGTCGCATCAAGTCTGGTGAAAATTTACGTATTTTAATGGTTTTGGGAATAGGCGCACAAAATGGCTCGCTAGCGCCCTACAATATTTGAAAATTCAGCCCCTGCAGTACGTTTAACGTAGAGTCACGAAACTTGGTCCACATATGTAGCATGGCAGGGCGGACATAAAACTCCATTGTAGCCCCCTAAACCCAACAGGAAGTCCGCCATTTTGTATTGAATGTTCGAAATTAGTGCGATTTTGGCCATTTCCACGTGTCGTACTTTAACGAACTCCTCCTAGAGCTTTCATCCAATCAGCTTCAAACTTGGTGTGTGTCATCTTAAGATGTTAACGATGAAAAGTTATTAAAAGAAAAACTTTTCGTCATAGGGCGTGGCCGTGGCGGGCGGCCATTTTGTGCGATTCGCCACCAAAACAGGAAGTGGGTGTAACTTGAGCGTACTTGTCCGATTGGATCGAAACTTGTCAGGATTCATCAGAGTCCGCCCTGACGACATATACGCACCGCTATTGGCTCAAAGTCATAGCGCCCCTAGTGGCAACAGGAAGTAGGCCTAAAAGACAAGGTGCTATACTTTAACGAACTCCTCCTAGAGCTTTCATCTGATCAACTTCAAACTTGGTGTGTGTCATCTTAAGATGTTGAAGATGAAAAGTTATTAAAAGAAAAACTTTTCGTCACGGTGTGGGCGTGGCATGGCGGCCATTTTGAGTGTTTAGCGATGAAGGAGAAAGTGGCTGTAACTACAGCGTACGTTGTCGTATCTGCTTGAAATTTCCCACAATCACCAAGAGTCCCGGCCTGAGGACACCTACAGGCCAATATGGACTTTTGGAGACAGCGCCACCATCTGGCAACAGGAAATATGCCTTATATGACAAACATCATCCGATTTACATGAAACTTAGAATGTGTGGTCTACATGTGATACTGAGGCGGCCCCTATAATTTGACCACGCCCAGTCATCCAGGCCACGCCCCTTTCATAACATTTGAACCGTTTAAGGTATAGCTTTGTGTGAGGTGTCAATGAACTCAGCAGAGACTTCCTTTTTCATTGGTGATGTTTGGCCCGCCCCCTATGCGGCCACGCCCACTTTCACAATATTTGAACCGTTTAAGGTACAGTCTTGTGTGAGGTGTCAATGAACTCAGCAGAGAGTTCCTTTTCATTGGTGATGTTTGACCCGCCCCCTATGATGCGGCCACGCCCCTTTCACAGATAATGAACCGTATGACGTATAATCTTGTGTGAGGTGTCATTGAACTCAGCAGAGACTTCCTTTTCATTGGTGATGTTTGACCCGCCCCCTATGATGCGGCCACGCCCCTTTCACAGATAATGAACCGTATGACGTAGAGTCTTGTGTGAGGTGTCATTGAACTCAGCAGGAGTTCACTTTTCATTGGCGACGATGTTCAGTGTCTGAGTGACGCGCAAATGCACGGCCGCAAGGAGAGGCGTCCGCCAGTATCCCGACTCGCGCAGGTTAGCGAGGCCGTTCATCGCTGCTTGCAGCTTTAATTATCCGAGCGCCGACAGCGGCGAAGGCCCTATTGGAACTGAAGGACGAGCGCCGACAGCGCGCGAAGGCCCTATTGGAACTGAAGGAATTATTATTCTTTATTATTATTATTATTATTATTCCGTCAAATGAATTGCCTTTTTGAGGGACTTATCATATTCAAAAACTCACCATATTTGGCGGTCGCATCAAGTCTGGTGAAAATTTACGTATTTTAATGGTTTCGGGAATAGGCGCACAAAAATGGCTCGCTAGCGCCCCCTACAATAATTTGAAAATTCAGCCCCTGCACTACATTTAACGTAGAGCCACGAAACTTGGTACACATATGTAGCATGGCAGGGCGGACATAAAACTCCATTGTAGCCCCCCCCTAACCCAAACAGGAAGTCCGCCATTTTGTATTGAATGTTCGAAATTGGTGCGATTTTGGCCATTTCCACGTGTCGTACTTTAACGAACTCCTCCTAGAGCTTTCATCCAATCAGCTTCAAACTTGGTGTGTGTCATCTTAAGATGTTAACGATGAAAAGTTATTAAAAGAAAAACTTTTCGTCATAGGGCGTGGCCGTGGCGGGGCGGCCATTTTGTGCGATTCGCCACCGAAACAGGAAGTGGGTGTAACTTGAGCGTACTTGTCCGATTGGATCGAAACTTGTCAGGATTCATCAGAGTCCGCCCCTGACGACATATACACGCCGCTATTGGCTCAAAGTCATAGCGCCCCTAGTGGCAACAGGAAGTAGGCCTAAAAGACAAGGTGCTATACTTTAACGAACTCCTCCTAGAGCTTTCATCCGATCAACTTCAAACTTGGTGTGTGTCATCTTAAGATGTTGAAGATGAAAAGTTATTAAAAGAAAAACTTTTCGTCAACGGTGTGGGCGTGGCATGGCGGCCATTTTGAGTGTTTAGCGATGAAGGAGAAAGTGGCTGTAACTACAGCGTACGTTGTCGTATCTGCTTGAAATTTCCCACAATCACCAAGAGTCCAGGCCTGAGGACACCTACAGGCCAATATGGACTTTTGGAGACAGCGCCACCATCTGGCAACAGGAAATATGCCTTATATGACAAACATCATCCGATTTACATGAAACTTAGAATGTGTGGTCTACATGTGATACTGAGGCGGCCCCTATATTTTGACCACGCCCAGTCACTCAGGCCACGCCCCCTTTCATAACATTTGAACCGTTTAAGGTATAGCTTTGTGTGAGGTGTCAATGAACTCAGCAGAGACTTCCTTTTTATTGGTGATGTTTGACCCGCCCCCTATGATGTGACCACGCCCCTTTCACAGATAATGAACCGTATGACGTAGAATCTTGTGTGAGGTGTCATTGAACTCAGCAGAGACTTCCTTCTTCATTGGTGATGTTTGACCCGCCCCCTATGATGCGGCCACGCCCCTTTCACAGATAATGAACCGTATGACGTAGAGTCTTGTGTGAGGTGTCATTGAACTCAGCAGGGAGTTCATTTTTCATTGGGGACGATTTTCAGTGTCTGAGTGACGCGCAAATGCGCGGTCAAGGAGAGGCGTCCGCCAGTATCCCGACTCGCGCAGGTTAGCGAGGGCCCGTTCATCGCTGCTTGCAGCTTTAATTATTATTATTTCTTTCTTTTTCCGTCAAATGAATTGCCTTTTTGGGGACTTATCATATTCAAAAACTCACCATATTTGGCGGTCGCATCAAGTCTGGTGAAAATTTACGTATTTTAATGGTTTCGGGAATGGGCGCACAAAATGGCTCGCTAGCGCCCCTACAATAATTTGAAAATTCAGCCCCTGCACTACGTTTAACGTAGAGCCACGAAACTTGGTACACATATGTAGCATGGCAGGGCGGACATAAAACTCCATTGTAGCCCCCCCCTAAACCCAACAGGAAGTCCGCCATTTTGTATTGAATGTTCGAAATTAGTGCGATTTTGGCCATTTCCACGTGTCGTACTTTAACGAACTCCTCCTAGAGCTTTCATCCAATCAGCTTCAAACTTGGTGTGTGTCATCTTAAGATGTTAACGATGAAAAGTTATTAAAAGAAAAACTTTTCGTCATAGGGCGTGGCCGTGGCGGGGCGGCCATTTTGTGCGATTCGCCACCGAAACAGGAAGTGGGTGTAACTTGAGCGTACTTAGTCCGATTGGATCGAAACTTGTCAGGATTCATCAGAGTCCGCCCCTGACGACATATACGCCGCTATTGGCTCAAAGTCATAGCGCCCCCTAGTGGCAACAGGAAGTAGGCCTAAAAGACAAGGTGCTATACTTTAACGAACTCCTCCTAGAGCTTTCATCTGATCAACTTCAAACTTGGTGTGTGTCATCTTAAGATGTTGAAGATGAAAAGTTATTAAAAGAAAAACTTTTCGTCAAACGGTGTGGGCGTGGCATGGCGGCCATTTTGAGTGTTTAGCGATGAAGGAGAAAGTGGCTGTAACTACAGCGTACGTTGTCGTATCTGCTTGAAATTTCCCACAATCACCAAGAGTCCCGGCCTGAGGACACCTACAGGCCAATATGGACTTTTGGAGACAGCGCCACCATCTGGCAACAGGAAATATGCCTTATATGACAAACATCATCCGATTTACATGAAACTTAGAATGTGTGGTCTACATGTGATACTGAGGCGGCCCCTATAATTTGACCACGCCCAGTCACTCAGGCCACGCCCCTTTCATAACATTTGAACCGTTTAAGGTATAGCTTTGTGTGAGGTGTCAATGAACTCAGCAGAGACTTCCTTCTTTATTGGTGATGGTTTGGCCCGCCCCTATGCGTAAGCCACGCCCACTTTCATAACATTTGAACCGTTTAAGGTACAGCTTTGTGTGAGGTGTCAATGAACTCAGCAGAGACTTCCTTTTTTGGTGATGTTTGACCCGCCCCCTATGATGCGGCCACGCCCCTTTCACAGATAATGAACTGTATGACGTACAGTCTTGTGTGAGGTGTCATTGAACTCAGCAGAGAGTTCCTTTTCATTGGTGATGTTTGACCCGCCCCCATGATGCGGCCACGCCCCTTTCACAGATAATGAACCGTATGACGTAGAGTCTTGTGTGAGGTGTCATTGAACTCAGCAGAGACTTCCTTTTCATTGGTGATGTTTGACCCGCCCCCATGATGCGGCCACGCCCCTTTCACAGATAATGAACCGTATGATGTAGAATCTTGTGTGAGGTGTCATTGAACTCAGCAGGGAGTTCACTTTTCATTGGCGACGATGTTCAGTGTCTGAGTGACGCGCAAATGCACGGCCGCAAGGAGAGGCGTCCGCCAGTATCCCCGACTCGCGCAGGTTAGCGAGGGCCCGTTCATCGCTGCTTGCAGCTTTAATTAGGGCCCGAGCGCCGACAGCGGCGAAGGCCCTATTGAAACTGAAGGAATTATTATTATTATTCTTTATTCTTTATTATTTTCCGGCAAATGAATTGCCTTTTTGAGGGACTTATCATATTCAAAAACTCACCATATTTGGCGGTCGCATCAAGTCTGGTGAAAATTTACGTATTTTAATGGTTTTGGGAATGGGCGCACAAAATGGCTCGCTAGCGCCCCCTACAATTATTTGAAAATTCAGCCCCTGCAGTACGTTTAACGTAGAGTCACGAAACTTGGTACACATATGTAGCATGGCAGGACGGACATAAAACTCCATTGTAGCCCCCCCCTAAACCCAACAGGAAGTCCGCCATTTTGTATTGAATGTTCGAAATTAGTGCGATTTTGGCCATTTCCACGTGTCGTACTTTAACGAACTCCTCCTAGAGCTTTCATCCAATCAGCTTCAAACTTGGTGTGTGTCATCTTAACATGTTAACGATGAAAAGTTATTAAAAGAAAAACTTTTCGTCATAGGGCGTGGCCGTGGCGGGGCGGCCATTTTGTGCGATTCGCCACCAAAACAGGAAGTGGGTGTAACATGAGCGTACGTTGTCCGATTGGATCGAAACTTTTCAGTATTCATCGGAGTCCGCCCCTGACGACATATACACGCCGCTATTGGCTCAAAGTCATAGCGCCCCTAGTGGCAACAGGAAGTAGGCCTAAAAGACAAGGTGCTATACTTTAACGAACTCCTCCTAGAGCTTTCATCCGATCAACTTCAAACTTGGTGTGTGTCATCTTAAGATGTTGACGATGAAAAGTTATTAAAAGAAAAACTTTTCGTCAACGGTGTGGGCGTGGCATGGCGGCCATTTTGAGTGTTTAGCGATGAAGGAGAAAGTGGCTGTAACTACAGCGTACGTTGTCGTATCTGCTTGAAATTTCCCACAATCACCAAGAGTCCCGGCCTGAGGACACCTACAGGCCAATATGGACTTTTGGAGACAGCGCCACCATCTGGCAACAGGAAATATGCCTTATATGACAAACATCATCCGATTTACATGAAACTTAGAATGTGTGGTCTACATGTGATACTGAGGCGGCCCCTATATTTTGACCACGCCCAGTCACTCAGGCCACGCCCCTTTCATAACATTTGAACCGTTTAAGGTATAGCTTTGTGTGAGGTGTCAATGAACTCAGCAGAGACTTCCTTCTTTATTGGTGATGGTTTGGCCCGCCCCTATGCGTAAGCCACGCCCACTTTCATAACATTTGAACCGTTTAAGGTACAGCTTTGTGTGAGGTGTCAATGAACTCAGCAGAGAATTCCTTTTTCATTGGTGATGTTTGACCCGCCCCTATGATGCGGCCACGCCCCTTTCACATATATTGAACTGTATGACGTATAGTGTTGTGTGAGGTGTCATTGAACTCAGCAGAGAGTTCCTTCTTCATTGGTGATGTTTGACCCGCCCCCATGATGCGGCCACGCCCCTTTCACAGATAATGAACCGTATGACGTAGAGTCTTGTGTGAGGTGTCATTGAACTCAGCAGGGAGTTTTTCATTTGGGACGATGTTCAGTGTCTGAGTGACGCGCAAATGCACGGCCGCAAGGAGAGGCGTCCGCCAGTATCCCCGACTCGCGCAGGTTAGCGAGGGCCCGTTCATCGCTGCTTGCAGCTTTAATTAGGGCCCGAGCGCCGACAGCGGCGAAGGCCCTATTGAAACTGAAGGAATTATTATTATTATTATTATTCTTTTTTTCCCGGCAAATGAATTGCCTTTTTGAGGGACTTATCATATTCAAAAACTCACCATATTTGGCGGTCGCATCAAGTCTGGTGAAAATTTACGTATTTTAATGGTTTCGGGAATAGGCGCACAAAAATGGCTCGCTAGCGCCCCCTACAATAATTTGAAAATTCAGCCCCTGCACTACGTTTAACGTAGAGCCACGAAACTTGGTACACATATGTAGCATGGCAGGGCGGACATAAAACTCCATTGTAGCCCCCCCCTAAACCCAACAGGAAGTCCGCCATTTTGGATTGAATGTTCGAAATTAGTGCGATTTTGGCCATTTCCACGTGTCGTACTTTAACGAACTCCTCCTAGAGCTTTCATCCAATCAGCTTCAAACTTGGTGTGTGTCATCTTAAGATGTTAACGATGAAAAGTTATTAAAAGAAAAACTTTTCGTCATAGGGCGTGGCCGTGGCAGGGCGGCCATTTTGTGCGATTCGCCACCAAACAGGAAGTGGGTGTAACTTGAGCGTACTTGTCCGATTGGATCGAAACTTTCAGGATTCATCAGAGTCCGCCCCTGACGACATATACACGCCGCTATTGGCTCAAAGTCATAGCGCCCCTAGTGGCAACAGGAAGTAGGCCTAAAAGACAAGGTGCTATACTTTAACGAACTCCTCCTAGAGCTTTCATCCGATCAACTTCAAACTTGGTGTGTGTCATCTTAAGATGTTGACGATGAAAAGTTATTAAAAGAAAAACTTTTCGTCAACGGTGTGGGCGTGGCATGGCGGCCATTTTGAGTGTTTAGCGATGAAGGAGAAAGTGGCTGTAACTACAGCGTACGTTGTCGTATCTGCTTGAAATTTCCCACAATCACCAAGAGTCCCGGCCTGAGGACACCTACAGGCCAATATGGACTTTTGGAGACAGCGCCACCATCTGGCAACAGGAAATATGCCTTATATGACAAACATCATCCGATTTACATGAAACTTAGAATGTGTGGTCTACATGTGATACTGAGGCGGCCCCTATATTTGACCACGCCCAGTCACTCAGGCCACGCCCCCTTTCATAACATTTGAACCGTTTAAGGTATAGCTTTGTGTGAGGTGTCAATGAACTCAGCAGAGACTTCCTTCTTCATTGGTGATGGTTTGGCCCGCCCCTATGCGTAAGCCACGCCCACTTTCATAACATTTGAACCGTTTAAGGTACAGTCTTGTGTGAGGTGTCAATGAACTCAGCAGAGACTTCCTTTTTCATTGGTGATGTTTGACCCGCCCCCATGATGCGGCCACGCCCCTTTCACAGATAATGAACCGTATGACGTAGAATCTTGTGTGAGGTGTCATTGAACTCAGCAGAGAGTTCCTTTTTCATTGGTGATGTTTGACCCGCCCCCATGATGCGGCCACGCCCCTTTCACAGATAATGACCTGTATGACGTATAGTCTTGTGTGAGGTGTCATTGAACTCAGCAGGGAGTTCCTTTTCATTGGCGATGATTTCAGTGTCTGAGTGACGCGCAAATGCACGGTCGCAAGGAGAGGCGTCCGCCAGTAACCCGACTCGCGCAGGTTAGCGAGGCCCGTTCATCGCTGCTTGCAGCTTTA
Source organism: Percina caprodes (assembly GCA_013375575.1). Classification (NCBI taxonomy): domain Eukaryota; kingdom Metazoa; phylum Chordata; class Actinopteri; order Perciformes; family Percidae; genus Percina; species Percina caprodes. The sequence continues at coordinate 24,269 of JABXJD010001446.1, forward strand.
ATTAGGCCCGAGCGCCAGCGGCGAAGGCCCTATTGAAACTGAAGGAATTATTATTTCTTTCTTTCTTTTCCGTCAAATGAATTGCCTTTTTGAGGGACTTATCATATTCAAAAACTCACCATATTTGGCGGTCGCATCAAGTCTGGTGAAAATTTACGTATTTTAATGGTTTTGGGAATGGGCGCACAAAAATGGCTCGCTAGCGCCCCCTACAATAATTTGAAAATTCAGCCCCTGCAGTACGTTTAACGTAGAGCCACGAAACTTGGTCCACATATGTAGCATGGCAGGACGGACATAAAACTCCATTGTAGCCCCCCCCTAAACCCAACAGGAAGTCCGCCATTTTGTATTGAATGTTCGAAATTAGTGCGATTTTGGCCATTTCCACGTGTCGTACTTTAACGAACTCCTCCTAGAGCTTTCATCCAATCAGCTTCAAACTTGGTGTGTGTCATCTTAACATGTTAACGATGAAAAGTTATTAAAAGAAAAACTTTTCGTCATAGGGCGTGGCCGTGGCGGGCGGCCATTTTGTGCGATTCGCCACCGAAACAGGAAGTGGGTGTAACTTGAGCGTACGTTGTCCGATTGGATCGAAACTTTCAGGATTCATCAGAGTCCGCCCCTGACGACATATACACGCCGCTATTGGCTCAAAGTCATAGCGCCCCCTAGTGGCAACAGGAAGTAGGCCTAAAAGACAAGGTGCTATACTTTAACGAACTCCTCCTAGAGATTTCATCTGATCAACTTCAAACTTGGTGTGTGTCATCTTAAGATGTTAACGATGAAAAGTTATTAAAAGAAAAACTTTTCGTCAAACGGTGTGGGCGTGGCATGGCGGCCATTTTGAGTGTTTAGTGATGAAGGAGAAAGTGGCTGTAACTACAGCGTACGTTGTCGTATCTGCTTGAAATTTCCCACAATCACCAAGAGTCCGGCCTGAGGACACCTACAGGCCAATATGGACTTTTGGAGACAGCGCCACCATCTGGCAACAGGAAATATGCCTTATATGACAAACATCATCCGATTTACATGAAACTTAGAATGTGTGGTCTACATGTGATACTGAGGCGGCCCCTATAATTTGACCACGCCCAGTCACTCAGGCCACGCCCCCTTTCATAACATTTGAACCGTTTAAGGTATAGCTTTGTGTGAGGTGTCAATGAACTCAGCAGAGACTTCCTTCTTCATTGGTGATGGTTTGGCCCGCCCCTATGCGTAAGCCACGCCCACTTTCATAACATTTGAACCGTTTAAGGTATAGCTTTGTGTGAGGTGTCAATGAACTCAGCAGAGAATTCCTTTTCATTGGTGATGTTTGACCCGCCCCCTATGATGCGGCCACGCCCCTTTCACAGATAATGAACCATATGACGTAGAATCTTGTGTGAGGTGTCAATTGAACTCAGCAGAGAGTTCCTTTTTCATTGGTGATGTTTTCCCCGCCCCCTATGATGCGGCCACGCCCTTTCATAACTGGTGACCCATTTAAGGTGTAGTCTTGTGTGAAGTATCAAAGAACTCAGCAGAGAATTCCTTTTCATTAGTGATGTTTGACCCGCCCCCATGATGCGGCCACGCCCTTTCACAGATAATGAACCGTATGAGGTAGAATCTTGTGTGAGGTGTCATTGAACTCAGCAGAGACTTCCTTCTTCATTGGTGATGTTTGACCCGCCCCCCAATGATGCGGCCACGCCCCCTTTCACAGATAATGAACCATATGACGTAGAATCTTGTGTGAGGTGTCAATCAACTCAGCAGAGACTTCCTTTTTCATTGGTGATGTTTGACCCGCCCCCCTATGATGCGGCCACGCCCCCTTTCATAACTGGTGACCCATTTAAGGTGTAGTCTTGTGTGAGGTGTTATAGAACTCAGCAGAGACTTCCTTTTTCATTGGTGAATTTAGACCCGCCCCCCCCATGATGCGGCCACGCCCCCTTTCACAGATAATGAACCATATGACGTAGAATCTTGTGTGAGGTGTCAATCAACTCAGCAGGGAGTTCCCTTTTCATTGGCGACGATGTTCAGTGTCTGAGTGACGCGCAAATGCACGGCCGCAAGGAGAGGTGTCCGCCAGTATCCCCGACTCGCGCAGGTTAGCGAGGGCCCGTTCATCGCTGCTTGCAGCTTTAATTATTATTCTTTCTTTTATCCGGCAAATGAATTGCCTTTTTGGGGGACTTATCATATTCAAAAACTCACCATATTTGGCAGTCGCATCAAGTCTGGTGAAAATTTACGTATTTTAATGGTTTTGGGAATAGGCGCACAAAAATGGCTCGCTAGCGCCCCCTACAAAATTAATAAAATTCAGCCCCTGCAGTACGTTTAACGTAGACTCACGAAACTTGGTCCACATATGTAGCATGGCAGGACGGACATAAAACTCCATTGTAGCCCCCCCCTAAACCCAACAGGAAGTCCGCCATTTTGTATTGAATGTTCGAAATTAGTGCGATTTTGGCCATTTCCACGTGTCGTACTTTAACGAACTCCTCCTAGAGCTTTCATCCAATCAGCTTCAAACTTGGTGTGTGTCATCTTAACATGTTAACGATGAAAAGTTATTGAAAGAAAAACTTTTCGTCATAGGGCGTGGCCGTGGCGGGCGGCCATTTTGTGCGATTCGCCACCAAAACAGGAAGTGGGTGTAACTCGAGCGTACAGTGTCCGATTGGTCGAAACTTTTCAGGATTCATCAGAGTCCGCCCCTGACGACATCTACACGCCGCTATTGGCTCAAAGTCATAGCGCCCCTAGTGGCAACAGGAAGTAGGCCTAAAAGACAAGGTGCTATACTTTAACGAACTCCTCCTAGAGCTTTCATCTGATCAACTTCAAACTTGGTGTGTGTCATCTTAAGATGTTGAAGATGAAAAGTTATTAAAAGAAAAACTTTTCGTCCAACGGTGTGGGCGTGGCATGGCGGCCATTTTGAGTGTTTAGCGATGATGGAGAAAGTGGCTGTAACTACAGCGTACGTTGTCGTATCTGCTTGAAATTTCCCACAATCACCAAGAGTCCCGGCCTGAGGACACCTACAGGCCAATATGGACTTTAGGAGACAGCGCCACCATCTGGCAACAGGAAATATGTCTTATATGACAAACATCATCCGATTTACATGAAACTTAGAATGTGTGGTCTACATGTGATACTGAGGCGGCCCCTATAATTTGACCACGCCCAGTCGCTCAGGCCACGCCCCCTTTCATAACATTTGAACCGTTTAAGGTATAGCTTTGTGTGAGGTGTCAATGAACTCAGCAGAGACTTCCTTTCTCATTGGTGATGTTAGACCCGCCCCCATGATGCGGCCACGCCCCCTTTCACATATATTGAACTGTATGACGTATAGTGTTGTGTGAGGTGTCATTGAACTCAGCAGAGACTTCCTTTTATAATGGTGATGTTTGACCCGCCCCCCTATGATGCGGCCACGCCCCTTTCACAGATATTGGCTTGTATGACGTACAGTCTTGTGTGAGGTATCAATGAACTCAGCAGAGACTTCCTTTTATAATGGTGATGTTTGACCCGCCCCCTATGATGCGGCCACGCCCCTTTCACAGATAATGAACCGTATGACATACAGTTTTGTGTGAGGTGTCATTGAACTCAGCAGAGACTTCCTTTTATAATGGTGATGTTTGACCCGCCCCTATGATGCGGCCACGCCCCTTTCACAAATAATGGCTTGTATGACGTACAGTCTTCTGTGAGGTGTCATTGAACTCAGCAGGGAGTTCACTTTTCTTTGGCAACGATTTTCAGTGTCTGAGTGACGCGCAAATGCACGGCCGCAAGGAGAGGCGTCCGCCAGTATCCCCGACTCGCGCAGGTTAGCGAGGGCCCGTTCATCGCTGCTTGCAGCTTTAATTATTATTATTATTCTTTCTTTCTTTTTCCGTCAAATGAATTGCCTTTTTGGGGGACTTATCATATTCAAAAACTCACCATATTTGGCGGTCGCATCAAGTCTGGTGAAAATTTACGTATTTTAATGGTTTCGGGAATAGGCGCACAAAAATGGCTCGCTAGCGCCCCCTACAATAATTTGAAAATTCAGCCCCTGCACTACGTTTAACGTAGAGTCACGAAACTTGGTCCACATATGTAGCATGGCAGGACGGACATAAAACTCCATTGTAGCCCCCCCCTAAACCCAACAGGAAGTCCGCCATTTTGTATTGAATGTTCGAAATTAGTGCGATTTTGGCCATTTCCACGTGTCGTACTTTAACGAACTCCTCCTAGAGCTTTCATCCAATCAGCTTCAAACTTGGTGTGTGTCATCTTAAGATGTTAACGATGAAAAGTTATTAAAAGAAAAACTTTTCGTCATAGGGCGTGGCCGTGGCGGGCGGCCATTTTGTGCGATTCGCCACCAAACAGGAAGTGGGTGTAACTTGAGCGTACTTAGTCCGATTGGATCGAAACTTTCAGGATTCATCAGAGTCCGCCCCTGACGACATATACACACCGCTATTGGCTCAAAGTCATAGCGCCCCCTAGGGGTAACAGGAAGTAGGCCTAAAAGACAAGGTGCTATACTTTAACGAACTCCTCCTAGAGCTTTCATCCGATCAACTTCAAACTTGGTGTGTGTCATCTTAAGATGTTGACGATGAAAAGTTATTAAAAGAAAAACTTTTCGTCACACGGTGTGGGCGTGGCATGGCGGCCATTTTGAGTGTTTAGCGATGAATGAGAAAGTGGCTGTAACTACAGCGTACGTTGTCGTATCTGCTTGAAATTTCCCACAATCACCAAGAGTCCCGGCCTGAGGACACCTACAGGCCAATATGGACTTTTGGAGACAGCGCCACCATCTGGCAACAGGAAATATGCCTTATATGACAAACATCATCCGATTTACATGAAACTTAGAATGTGTGGTCTACATGTGATACTGAGGCGGCCCCTATAATGTGACCACGCCCACTCAGCCAGGCCACGCCCCCTTTCATAACATTTGAACCGTTTAAGGTATAGCTTTGTGTGAGGTGTCAATGAACTCAGCAGAGACTTCCTTCTTTATTGGTGATGGTTTGGCCCGCCCCCTATGCGTAAGCCACGCCCACTTTCATAACATTTGAACCGTTTAAGATATAGCTTTGTGTGAGGTGTCAATGAACTCAGCAGAGACTTCCTTTTTCATTGGTGATGTTAGACCCGCCCCCATGATGCGGCCACGCCCCTTTCACAGATAATGAACCATATGACGTAGAATCTTGTGTGAGGTGTCATTGAACTCAGCAGAGAGTTCCTTTTCATTGGTGATGTTTGACCCGCCCCCTATGATGCGGCCACGCCCCTTTCACAGATAATGAACTGTATGATGTATAGCCTTGTGTGAGGTGTTATAGAACTCAGCAGAGAGTTCCCTTTTCATTGGCGATGATTTCCGGTTTCTGAGTGACGCGCAAATGCACGGTCGCAAGGAGCGGCGTCCGCCAGTAACCCCGACTCGCGCAGGTTAGCGAGGGCCCGTTCATCGCTGCTTGCAGCTTTAATTATTATTATTCTTTTTCATCTTCCGCCACATTTTTGTCCGTCCGTAAGTCCCGAAGCGTTGCCAACACGCGCAAACACAATACACCGAAACGTGGGTATTGATCGGGAATGGTGTGCTCGGAAGTTTTAACCAGATTTGCCGCGCGGTTTTCCCGAAATCGGCAAAAAACCAGCAAAATTTTCCCATTGACTTGAATGGGAAAAGTTCGGAAAAACTCTCAACATCGCTCAAAACGCCCCCTCTTTGGGACCGTGCTGTGTCGCCATACTTTAACGTAGAAAGATGATTTAAAGGTTAAACCGAAGACAAGACTTTGGCGTTTATTGGGCTGAATGGGCGTTCAGATATCAAGCACGGTTTCTCCCAAATCACAGTTTACGTATCGTCCCGTTTTCAGACGGCTCAGATTTTCCAATGTGTGTGTATGTGGTGGAATGTCAGAGCTAGAGTGGAGGACAGAGTGGGGGGCTGGAGGACGGATATCTGGAAGTTTCTTAAACTAATGTCTCTCTCTCCTCCAGTTTTAACTCTTCAGACTTCATTATTGGTCAAAATGTAGGGAATCTTGTTCCGGTCGCAGACCTGTAACTATGGAGTCTATCGGACTTAAATTGTTGGCTGTGATCCACCAACTGTCGACGAAACTATGAAAAAACTGGCAGCTGGAGGACGATTTAATGACTTTTTCCCCAAACAAATGTCTCTCTGTCCTCCAGTTTTACGTCTTCAGACATCATAGTTGGTCAAAATGTAGAAAATCTTGTGCTGATCGCAGACGTGTAACTATGGAGTCTGTCGGACGTAAAGTTTTCGCTAGCGAACCAACTGCTGACTTATAACAGAAAAAACCCCACTCTGGCCTCTTCTCTGAGGAAATCACCATAGCAACAGGCCCTGACACTGAGAGGACAGAGGGGGCCCTTTCAAATGTTCGAAATTAGTGCGATTTTGGCCATTTCCACGTGTCGTACTTTAACGAACTCCTCCTAGAGCTTTCATCCGATCAACTTCAAACTTGGTGTGTGTCATCTTAAGATGTTAACGATGAAAAGTTATTGAAAGAAAAATTTTCGTCAACGGTGTGGCCGTGGCGGGCGGCCATTTTGTGCGATTCGCCACCAAAACAATATTATGAAAATTGAGCCCCTGCACTACGTTTAACGTAGACTCACGAAACTTGGTCCACATATGTAGCATGGCAGGACGGACATAAAACTCCATTGTAGCCCCCCCCTAAACCCAACAGGAAGTCCGCCATTTTGTATTGAATGTTAGAAATTAGTGCGATTTTGGCCATTTCCACGTGTCGTACTTTAACGAACTCCTCCTAGAGCTTTCATCCGATCAACTTCAAACTTGGTGTGTGTCATCTTAACATGTTAACGATGAGAAGTTATTGAAAGAAAATTTTTTCGTCGAACGGTGTGGCCGTGGCGGGGCGGCCATTATTAGGTTTTATTGCTAGTCGGATGTGCCCATATAGCAGGCACACTGATAAAATTTCTGCGGAATTTTCTAGTTCAGTGTGCCGAGGTGCTGCAATAGCAGCACTCGGCACAATGACTATTATTGCTCATACTTATTATTATTCCGTCCGTTTTTTGTCCAACGATAAGTCCGGAAGCGTTGCCAACACACGCAAACCCAATACACCGAAACGTGGGTAATGATCGGGAATGGTGTGCTCGGAAGTTTCAACCAGATTTGCCACGCGGTTTTCCCGAAATCGGCAAAAATACGGCAAAAAATGACCCATAGACATGAATGGGAAATGTTCGGGAGATGGCTCAACATCGCTCCAAACGCCCTCTTTGGGACCGTGCTGTGTCGCCATACTTTAACGTAGAAACATGATTAAAAGGTTAAACCGAAGACAAGACTTTGGCGTTTATTGGGCTGAATGGGCGTTCAGATATCAAGCACGGTTTCTCCCAAATCACAGTTTACGTATCGTCCCGTTTTCAGACCGGCTCAGATTTTCCAATGTGTGTGTATGTGGTGGAATGTTCAGAGCTAGAGTGGAGGACAGAGTGGGGGGCTGGAGGACGGATATCTGGAAGTTTCTCAAACTAATGTCTCTCTCTCCTCCAGTTTTAACTCTTCAGACTTCATTATTGGTCAAAATGTAGGAAATCTTGTTCCGGTCGCAGACGTGTAACTATGGAGTCTATCGGACTTAAATTGTGGGCTGTGATCTACCAACTGTCGACGAAACTATGAAAAAACTGGCAGCTGGAGGACGATTTAATGACATTTTCCCCAAACAAATGTCTCTCTGTCCTCCAGTTTTACGTCTTCAGACATCATAGTTGGTCAAAATGTAGAAAATCTTGTGCTGATCGCAGACGTGTAACTATGGAGTCTGTCGGACTTAAAGTTTTTGCGCTAGGCTCACCAACTGCCGATTCATAACAGAAAAAAAACCCACTCTGGCCTCTTCTCTGAGGAAATCACCATAGCAACAGGCCCTGACACTGAGAGGACAGAGGGGGGGGCCCTTTCAAATGTTCGAAATTAGTGCGATTTTGGCCATTTCCACGTGTCGTACTTTAACGAACTCCTCCTAGAGCTTTCATCCAATCAACTTCAAACTTGGTGTGTGTCATCTTAACATGTTAACGATGAAAAGTTATTGAAAGAAATTTTTTTTCGAGCGGTGTGGCCGTGGCGGGCGGCCATTTTGTGCGATTCACCACCAAAACAATATTATGAAAATTGAGCCCTGCACTACGTTTAACGTAGACTCACGAAACTTGGTCCACATATGTAGCATGGCAGGACGGACATAAAACTCCATTGTAGCCCCCCCCTAAACCCAACAGGAAGTCCGCCATTTTGTATTGAATGTTCGAAATTAGTGCGATTTTGGCCATTTCCACGTGTCGTACTTTAACGAACTCCTCCTAGAGCTTTCATCCAATCAACTTCAAACTTGGTGTGTGTCATCTTAAGATGTTAACGATGAAAAGTTATTGAAAGAAATTTTTTTCGTCGAACGGTGTGGCCGTGATGGGGCGGCCATTTTGTGCGATTCACCACCAAAACAATATTATGAAAATTGAGCCCCTGCACTACGTTTAACGTAGACTCACGAAACTTGGTCCACATATGTAGCATGGCAGGACGGACATAAAACTCCATTGTAGCCCCCCCCTAAACCCAACAGAAAGTCCGCCATTTTGTATTGAATGTTCGAAATTAGTGCGATTTTGGCCATTTCCACGTGTCGTACTTTAACGAACTCCTCCTAGAGCTTTCATCCGATCAACTTCAAACTTGGTGTGTGTCATCTTAAGATGTTAACGATGAAAAGTTATTGAAAGAAAAATTTTCGTCGAACGGTGTGGCCGTGGCGGGGCGGCCATTTTGTGCGATTCGCCACCAAAACAATATTATGAAAATTGAGCCCCTGCACTACGTTTAACGTAGACTCACGAAACTTGGTCCACATATGTAGAATGGCAGGACGGACATAAAACTCCATTGTAGCCCCCCCCTAAACCCAACAGGAAGTCCGCCATTTTGTATTGAATGTTCGAAATTAGTGCGATTTTGGCCATTTCCACGTGTCGTACTTTAACGAACTCCTCCTAGAGCTTTCATCCGATCAACTTCAAACTTGGTGTGTGTCATCTTAACATGTTGACGATGAAAAGTTATTGAAAGAAAAAATTTTCGTCGTACGGTGTGGGCGTGGCATGGCAGCCATTATTAGGTTTTATTGCTAGTCGGATGTGCCCCAATAGCAGGCACACTGATAAAATTTCTGCGGAATTTTCTAGTTCAGTGTGCCGAGGTGCTGCAATAGCAGCACTCGGCACAACTATTATTGCTCATACTTATTATTATTATTATTATTATTTCTTATTCTCCATCTTCCGCCAAATTTCGTCCGTCCGTAAGTCCCGCGTTGCCAACACGCGCAAACACAATACACCGAACGTGGGTATTGATCGGGAATGGTGTGCTCGGAAGTTTCTACCAGATTTGCCGCGGTTTTCCCGAAATCGGCAAAAAACGGCAAAATCTTCCCATTGACTTGAATGGGAAAAGTTCGGAAAACTCTCAACATCGCTCAAAACGCCCTCTTTGGGACCGTGCTGTGTCGCCATACTTTAACGTAGAAACATGATTAAAAGGTTAAACCGAAGACAAGACTTTGGCGTTTATTGGGCTGAATGGGCGTTCAGATATCAAGCACGGTTTCTCCCAAATCACAGTTTACGTATCGTCCCGTTTTCAGACGTCTCAGATTTTCCAATGTGTGTGTATGTGGTGGAATGTTCAGAGCTAGAGTGGAGGACAGAGTGGGAGGCTGGAGGACGGATATCTGGAAGTTTCTCAAACTAATGTCTCTCTCTCCTCCAGTTTTAACTCTTCAGACTTCATTATTGGTCAAAATGTAGGAAATCTTGTTCCGGTCGCAGACGTGTAACTATGGAGTCTGTCGGACTTAAATTGTGGGCTGTGATCTACCAACTGTCGACGAAACTATGAAAAAACTGGCAGCTGGAGGACGATTTAATGACTTTTCCCCCAAACAAATGTCTCTCTGTCCTCCAGTTTGACGTCTTCAGACATCATAGTTGGTCAACATGTAGAGAATCTTGTTCTGATCGCAGACGTGTAACTATGGAGTCTGTCGGACTTAAAGTTTTCGCGCTAGCGAACCAACTGCTGACTTATAACAGAAAAAAAACCCCACTCTGGCCCCTTCTCTGAGGAAATCACCATAGCAACAGGTCCTGACACTGAGAGGACAGAGGGAGGGGCTGCAGGACGGATCTATGAAGGTTTTCCCAAACAAATGTCTCTCTCTCCTCCAGTTTTAACTCTTCAGACTTCATTATTGGTCAAAATGTAGGAAATCTTGTTCCGGTCGCAGACGTGTAACTATGGAGTCTATCGGACTTAAATTGTGGGCTGTGATCTACCAACTGTCGACGAAACTATGAAAAACTGGCAGCTGGAGGACGATTTAATGACTTTTTCCCCAAACAAATGTCTCTCTGTCCTCCAGTTTTACGTCTTCAGACATCATAGTTGGTCAACATGTAGAGAATCTTGTTCTGATCGCAGACGTGTAACTATGGAGTCTGTCGGACGTAAAGTTTTCGCGCTAGGCTCACCAACTGCTGACTTGTAACAGAAAAAAAACCCACTCTGGCCCCTTCTCTGAGGAAATCACCATAGCAACAGGCCCTGACACTGAGAGGACAGAGGGGGGGGCCCTTTCAAATGTTCGAAATTAGTGCGATTTTGGCCATTTCCACGTGTCGTACTTTAACGAACTCCTCCTAGAGCTTTCATCCGATCAACTTCAAACTTGGTGTGTGTCATCTTAAGATGTTAACGATGAAAAGTTATTGAAAGAAATTTTTTTCGTCGAACGGTGTGGCCGTGGCGGGGCGGCCATTTTGTGCGATTTGCCACCAAAACAATATTATGAAAATTGAGCCCCTGCACTACGTTTAACGTAGACTCACGAAACTTGGTCCACATATGTAGCATGGCAGGACGGACATAAAACTCCATTGTAGCCCCCCCCTAAACCCAACAGGAAGTCCGCCATTTTGTATTGAATGTTCGAAATTAGTGCGATTTTGGCCATTTCCACGTGTCGTACTTTAACGAACTCCTCCTAGAGCTTTCATCCAATCAACTTCAAACTTGGTGTGTGTCATCTTAACATGTTAACGATGAAAAGTTATTAAAAGAAAAACTTTTCGTCATACGGTGCGGAAGTGGCATGGCAGCCATTATTAGGTTTTATTGCTATGCGGATGTGCCCCAATAGCAGGCACACTGATAAAATTTCTGCGGAATTTTCTAGTTATTATTATTATTTCTTATTCTTAATCTTCCGCCAAATTTCGTCCGTCCGTAAGTCCCGAAGCGTTGCCAACACGCGCAAACACAATACACCGAAACGTGGGTAATGATCGGGAATGGTGTGCTCGGAAGTTTCTACCAGATTTGCCGCGCGGTTTTCCCGAAATCGGCAAAAAACCGGCAAAATCTTCCCATTGACTTGAATGGGAAAAGTTCGAAAAACTCTCAACATCGCTCAAAACGCCCTCTTTGGGACCGTGCTGTGTCGCCATACTTTAACGTAGAAACATGATTAAAAGGTTAAACCGAAGACAAGACTTTGGCGTTTATTGGGCTGAATGGGCGTTCAGATATCAAGCACGGTTTCTCCCAAATCACAGTTTACGTATCGTCCCGTTTTCAGACGTCTCAGATTTTCCAATGTGTGTGTATGTGGTGGAATGTTCAGAGCTAGAGTGGAGGACAGAGTGGGAGGCTGGAGGACGGATATCTGGAAGTTTCTCAAACTAATGTCTCTCTCTCCTCCAGTTTTAACTCTTCAGACTTCATTATTGGTCAAAATGTAGGAAATCTTGTTCGGTCGCAGACGTGTAACTATGGAGTCTATCGGACTTAAATTGTGGGCTGTGATCTACCAACTGTCGACAAAACTATGAAAAACTGGCAGCTGGAGGACGATTTAATGACATTTTCCCCAAACAAATGTCTCTCTGTCCTCCAGTTTTACGTCTTCAGACATCATAGTTGGTCAAAATGTAGAAAATCTTGTTCTGATCGCAGACGTGTAACTATGGAGTCTGTCGGACGTAAAGTTTTCGCTAGCGAACCAACTGCTGACTTATAACAGAAAAAACCCACTCTGGCCTCTTCTCTGAGGAAATCACCATAGCAACAGGTCCTGACACTGAGAGGACAGAGGGAGGGGCTGCAGGACGGATCTATGAAGGTTTTCCCAAACTAATGTCTCTCTCTCCTCCAGTTTTAACTCTTCAGACTTCATTATTGGTCAAAATGTAGGAAATCTTGTTCCGGTCGCAGACGTGTAACTATGGAGTCTATCGGACTTAAATTGTGGGCTGTGATCTACCAACTGTCGACGAAACTATGAAAAAAACATGAAAATGGAGGACGATTTAATGACATTTTCCCCAAACAAATGTCTCTCTGTCCTCCAGTTTTACGTCTTCAGACATCATAGTTGGTCAAAATGTAGAGAATCTTGTTCTGATCGCAGACGTGTAACTATGGAGTCTGTCGGACGTAAAGTTTCGCGCTAGCGAACCAACTGCTGACTTATAACAGAAAAAAGCCCACTCTGGCCTCTTCTCTGAGGAAATCACCATAGCAACAGGCCCTGACACTGAGAAGGCAGAGGGGGGGGCCCTTTCAAATGTTCAAAATTAGTGCGATTTTGGCCATTTCCACGTGTCGTACTTTAACGAACTCCTCCTAGAGCTTTCATCCGATCAACTTCCAACTTGGTGTGTGTCATCTTAAGATGTTAACGATGAAAAGTTATTGAAAGAAAACGGTGTGGCCGTGGCGGGGCGGCCATTTTGTGCGATTCGCCACCAAAACAATATTAAGAAAATTCAGCCCCTGCACTACGTTTAACGTAGACTCACGAAACTTGGTCCACATATGTAGCATGGCAGGACGGACATAAAACTCCATTGTAGCCCCCCCCTAAACCCAACAGGAAGTCCGCCATTTTGTATTGAATGTTTGAAATTAGTGCGATTTTGGCCATTTCCACGTGTCGTACTTTAACGAACTCCACCTAGAGCTTTCATCCAATCAACTTCAAACTTGGTGTGTGTCATCTTAACATGTTAACGATGAAAAGTTATTGAAAGAAAAAATGTTCGTCGAACGGTGTGGCCGTGGCGGGGCGGCCATTTTCTGCGATTCGCCACCAAAACAATATTAAGAAAATTCAGCCCCTGCACTACGTTTAACGAGACTCACGAAACTTGGTCCACATATGTAGCATGGCAGGACGGACATAAAACTCCATTGTAGCCCCCCCCTAAACCCAACAGGAAGTCCGCCATTTTGTATTGAATGTTTGAAATTAGTGTGATTTTGGCCATTTCCACGTGTCGTACTTTAACGAACTCCTCCTAGAGCTTTCATCCGATCAACTTCAAACTTGGTGTGTGTCATCTTAAGATGTTAACGATGAAAAGTTATTGAAAGAAAAATTTTCGTCAACGGTGTGGCCGTGGCGGGCGGCCATTTTGTGCGATTCGCCACCAAAACAATATTATGAAAATTGAGCCCCTGCACTACGTTTAACGTAGACTCACGAAACTTGGTCCACATATGTAGCATGGCAGGGCGGACATAAAACTCATTGTAGCCCCCTAAACCCAACAGGAAGTCCGCCATTTTGTATTGAATGTTCGAAATTAGTGCGATTTTGGCCATTTCCACGTGTCGTACTTTAACGAACTCCTCCTAGAGCTTTCATCCGATCAACTTCAAACTTGGTGTGTGTCATCTTAAGATGTTAACGATGAAAAGTTATTAAAAGAAAAACTTTTCGTCATACGGTGTGGAAGTGGCATGGCAGCCATTATTAGCTTTTATTGCTATGCGGATGTGCCCCAATAGCAGGCACACTGATAAAATTTCTGCGGAATTTTCTAGTTCAGTGTGCCGAGGTGCTGCAATAGCAGCACTCGCACAATGACTATTATTGCTCATACTTATTATTATTATTATTATTCCGTCCGCTTTTGTCCAACGATAAGTCTCGTTGCCAACACGCGCAAACCCAATACACCAAACGTGGGTAATGATCGGGAATGGTGTGCTCGGAAGTTTCAACCAGATTTGCCGCGCGTTTTCCGAAATCGGCAAAAATACGGCAAAAATGACCCATAGACTTGAATGGGAAATGTTCGAGATGGCTCAACATCGCTCCAAACCCCCTCTTTGGGACCGTGCTGTGTCGCCATACTTTAACGTAGAAACATGATTAAAAGGTTAAACCGAAGACAAGACTTTGGCGTTTATTGGGCTGAATGGGCGTTCAGATATCAAGCACGGTTTCTCCCAAATCACAGTTTACGTATCGTCCCGTTTTCAGACGTCTCAGATTTTCCAATGTGTGTGTATGTGGTGGAATGTCAGAGCTAGAGTGGAGGACAGAGTGGGGAGCTGGAGGACGGATATCTGGAAGTTTCTCAAACTAATGTCTCTCTCTCCTCCAGTTTTAACTCTTCAGACTTCATTATTGGTCAAAATGTAGGAAATCTTGTTCCGGTCGCAGACGTGTAACTATGGAGTCTATCGGACTTAAATTGTGGGCTGTGATCTACCAACTGTCGACGAAACTATGAAAAACTGGCAGCTGGAGGACGATTTAATGACATTTTCCCCAAACAAATGTCTCTCTGTCCTCCAGTTTTACGTCTTCAGACATCATAGTTGGTCAAAATGTAGAAAATCTTGTTCTGATCGCAGACGTGTAACTATGGAGTCTGTCGGACGTAAAGTTTTCGCGCTAGCGAACCAACTGCTGACTTATAACAGAAAAAACCCACTCTGGCCTCTTCTCTGAGGAAATCACCATAGCAACAGGCCCTGACACTGAGAGGACAGAGGGGGGGGCCCTTTCAAATGTTCGAAATTAGTGCGATTTTGGCCATTTCCACGTGTCGTACTTTAACGAACTCCTCCTAGAGCTTTCATCCGATCAACTTCAAACTTGGTGTGTGTCATCTTAAGATGTTAACGATGAAAAGTTATTGAAAGAAATTTTTTCGTCGAACGGTGTGGCCGTGGCGGGCGGCCATTTTGTGCGATTCACCACCAAAACAATATTATGAAAATTGAGCCCCTGCACTACGTTTAACGTAGACTCACGAAACTTGGTCCACATATGTAGCATGGCAGGACGGACATAAAACTCCATTGTAGCCCCCCCCTAAACCCAACAGGAAGTCCGCCATTTTGTATTGAATGTTTGAAATTAGTGCGATTTTGGCCATTTCCACGTGTCGTACTTTAACGAACTCCTCCTAGAGCTTTCATCCAATCAACTTCAAACTTGATGTGTGTCATCTTAAGATGTTAACGATGAAAAGTTATTGAAAGAAAAATTTTTCGTCGAACGATGTGGCCGTGACGGGGCGGCCATTATTAGGTTTTATTGCTAGTTGGATGTGCCCCAATAGCAGGCACACTGATAAAATTTCTGCGGAATTTTCTAGTTATTATTATTATTATTCCGTCCGTTTTTTGTCCGTCCGTAAGTCCCGCGCTGTTAACACGCGCAACACAATACACCAAACGTGGGTATTGATCGGGAATGGTGTGCTCGGAAGTTTCAACCAGATTTGCCGCGGTTTTCCCGAAATCGGCAAAAATACGGCAAAATTTCCCATTGACTTGAATGGGAAATGTTCGGAAATGGCTCAACATCGCTAAAAACCGCCCTCTTTGGGACCGTGCTGTGTCGCCATACTTTAACGTAGAAACATGATTAAAAGGTTAAACCGAAGACAAGACTTTGGCGTTTATTGGGCTGAATGGGCGTTCAGATATCAAGCACGGTTTCTCCCAAATCACAGTTTACGTATCGTCCCGTTTTCAGACGCCTCAGATTTTCCAATGTGTGTGTATGTGGTGGAATGTTCAGAGCTAGAGTGGAGGACAGAGTGGGGGGCTGGAGGACGGATATCTGGAAGTTTCTCAAACTAATGTCTCTCTCTCCTCCAGTTTTAACTCTTCAGACTTCATTATTGGTCAAAATGTAGGAAATCTTGTTCCGGTCGCAGACGTGTAACTATGGAGTCTATCGGACTTAAATTGTGGGCTGTGATCTACCAACTGTCGACGAAACTATGAAAAACTGGCAGCTGGAGGACGATTTAATGACATTTTCCCCAAACAAATGTCTCTCTGTCCTCCAGTTTTACGTCTTCAGACATCATAGTTGGTCAAAATGTAGAAAATCTTGTGCTGATCGCAGACGTGTAACTATGGAGTCTGTCGGACGTAAAGTTTTCGCGCTAGCGAACCAACTGCTGACTTATAACAGAAAAAACCCCACTCTGGCCTCTTCTCTGAGGAAATCACCATAGCAACAGGCCCTGACACTGAGAGGACAGAGGGGGCCCTTTCAAATGTTCGAAATTAGTGCGATTTTGGCCATTTCCACGTGTCGTACTTTAACGAACTCCTCCTAGAGCTTTCATCCAATCAACTTCCAACTTGGTGTGTGTCATCTTAAGATGTTAACGATGAAAAGTTATTGAAAGAAATTTTTTCGTCGAACGGTGTGGCCGTGGCGGGCGGCCATTTTGTGCGATTTGCCACCAAAACAATATTAAAAATTGAGCCCCTGCACTACGTTTAACGTAGACTCACGAAACTTGGTCCACATATGTAGCATGGCAGGACGGACATAAAACTCCATTGTAGCCCCCCCCTAAACCCAACAGGAAGTCCGCCATTTTGTATTGAATGTTCGAAATTAGTGCGATTTTGGCCATTTCCACGTGTCGTACTTTAACGAACTCCTCCTAGAGCTTTCATCCGATCAACTTCAAACTTGGTGTGTGTCATCTTAAGATGTTAACGATGAAAAGTTATTGAAAGAAAAACTTTTCGTCATACGGTGTGGGCGTGGCATGGCAGCCATTATTAGGTTTTATTGCTATGCGGATGTGCCCCAATAGCAGGCACACTGATAAAATTTCTGCGGAATTTTCTAGTTATTATTATTATTCTTTTTCATCTTCCGCCACATTTTTGTCCGTCCGTAAGTCCCGAAGCGTTGCCAACACGCGCAAACACAATACACCGAAACGTGGGTATTGATCGGGAATGGTGTGCTCGGAAGTTTTAACCAGATTTGCCGCGCGGTTTTCCCGAAATCGGCAAAAACCAGCAAAATTTTCCCATTGACTTGAATGGGAAAAGTTCGGAAAAACTCTCAACATCGCTCAAAACGCCCCCTCTTTGGGACCGTGCTGTGTCGCCATACTTTAACGTAGAAACATGATTAAAAGGTTAAACCGAAGACAAGACTTTGGCGTTTATTGGGCTGAATGGGCGTTCAGATATCAAGCACGGTTTCTCCCAAATCACAGTTTACGTATCGTCCCGTTTTCAGACGTCTCAGATTTTCCAATGTGTGTGTATGTGGTGGAATGTTCAGAGCTAGAGTGGAGGACAGAGTGGGGGGCTGGAGGACGGATATCTGGAAGTTTCTCAAACTAATGTCTCTCTCTCCTCCAGTTTTAACTCTTCAGACTTCATTATTGGTCAAAATGTAGGAAATCTTGTTCCGGTCGCAGACATGTAACTATGGAGTCTATCGGACTTAAATTGTGGGCTGTGATCTACCAACTGTCGACGAAACTATGAAAAACTGGCAGCTGGAGGACGATTTAATGACATTTTCCCCAAACAAATGTCTCTCTGTCCTCCAGTTTTACGTCTTCAGACATCATAGTTGGTCAAAATGTAGAAAATCTTGTGCTGATCGCAGACGTGTAACTATGGAGTCTGTCGGACGTAAAGTTTTCGCGCTAGGCTCACCAACTGCTGACTTATAACAGAAAAAACCCACTCTGGCCTCTTCTCTGAGGAAATCACCATAGCAACAGGCCCTGACACTGAGAGGACAGAGGGGGGGGCCCTTTCAAATGTTCGAAATTAGTGCGATTTTGGCCATTTCCACGTGTCGTACTTTAACGAACTCCTCCTAGAGCTTTCATCCAATCAACTTCCAACTTGGTGTGTGTCATCTTAAGATGTTAACGATGAAAAGTTATTGAAAGAAATTTTTTTCGTCGAACGGTGTGGCCGTGGCGGGGCGGCCATTTTGTGCGATTCGCCACCAAAACAATATTATGAAAATTGAGCCCCTGCACTACGTTTAACGTAGACTCACGAAACTTGGTCCACATATGTAGCATGGCAGGACGGACATAAAACTCCATTGTAGCCCCCTAAACCCAACAGGAAGTCCGCCATTTTGTATTGAATGTTCGAAATTAGTGCGATTTTGGCCATTTCCACGTGTCGTACTTTAACGAACTCCTCCTAGAGCTTTCATCCGATCAACTTCAAACTTGGTGTGTGTCATCTTAAGATGTTAACGATGAAAAGTTATTGAAAGAAAATTTTTCGTCGAACGGTGTGGGCGCGTGGCGGCCATTATTAGGTTTTATTGCTAGTCGGATGTGCCCCAATAGCAGGCACACTGATAAAATTTCTAAAAGTGTGCCGAGGTGCTGCAATAGCAGCACTGCACAATGACTATTATTGCTCATACTTATTATTATTATTATTATTATTCTTCATCTTCCAAATTTCGTCCGTCCGTAAGTCCCGTTGCCAACACGCGCAAACACAATACACCAAACGTGGGTAATGATCGGGAATGGTGTGCTCGGAAGTTTCTACCAGATTTGCCGCGCGGTTTTCCGAAATCGGCAAAAACCGGCAAAATCTTCCCATTGACTTGAATGGGAAATGTTCGGGAAAACTCTCAACATCGCTCAAAACGCCCTCTTTGGGACCGTGCTGTGTCGCCATACTTTAACGTAGAAACATGATTAAAAGGTTAAACCGAAGACAAGACTTTGGCGTTTATTGGGCTGAATGGGCGTTCAGATATCAAGCACGGTTTCTCCCAAATCACAGTTTACGTATCGTCCCGTTTTCAGACGTCTCAGATTTTCCAATGTGTGTGTATGTGGTGGAATGTTCAGAGCTAGAGTGGAGGACAGAGTGGGGAGCTGGAGGACGGATATCTGGAAGTTTCTCAAACTAATGTCTCTCTCTCCTCCAGTTTTAACTCTTCAGACTTCATTATTGGTCAAAATGTAGGAAATCTTGTTCGGTCGCAGACGTGTAACTATGGAGTCTATCGGACTTAAATTGTGGGCTGTGATCTACCAACTGTCGACGAAACTATGAAAAAACTGGCAGCTGGAGGACGATTTAATGACATTTTCCCCAAACAAATGTCTCTCTGTCCTCCAGTTTTACGTCTTCAGACATCATAGTTGGTCAAAATGTAGAAAATCTTGTTCTGATCGCAGACGTGTAACTATGGAGTCTGTCGGACGTAAAGTTTTCGCTAGCGAACCAACTGCTGACTTATAACAGAAAAAACCCACTCTGGCCTCTTCTCTGAGGAAATCACCATAGCAACAGGTCCTGACACTGAGAGGACAGAGGGGGGCTGCAGGACGGATCTATGAAGGTTTTCTCAAACTAATGTCTCTCTCTCCTCCAGTTTTAACTCTTCAGACTTCATTATTGGTCAAAATGTAGGAAATCTTGTTCCGGTCGCAGACGTGTAACTATGGAGTCTATCGGACTTAAATTGTGGGCTGTGATCTACCAACTGTCGACGAAACTATGAAAAAACTGGCAGCTGGAGGACGATTTAATGAAGTTTTCGCCCAAACAAATGTCTCTCTGTCCTCCAGTTTTACGTCAACAGACATCATAGTTGGTCAACATGTAGAAAATCTTGTTCTGATCGCAGACGTGTAACTATGGAGTCTGTCGGACGTAAAGTTTTCGCGCTAGCGAACCAACTGCTGACTTATAACAGAAAAAAACCCCACTCTGGCCCCTTCTCTGAGGAAATCACCATAGCAACAGGTCCTGACACTGAGAGGACAGAGGGGGGGGCCCTTTCAAATGTTTGAAATTAGTGCGATTTTGGCCATTTCCACGTGTCGTACTTTAACGAACTCCTCCTAGAGCTTTCATCCGATCAACTTCAAACTTGGTGTGTGTCATCTTAAGATGTTAACGATGAAAAGTTATTAAAAGAAAAACTTTTCGTCATACATTGTGGGCGTGGCATGGCCGCCATTTTGAGTGTTTAGCGATGAAGAAGAAGGTGGCTGTAACTACAGTGTACGTTGTCGTATCTGCTTGAAATTTCCCCCAATCACCAAGAGTCCCGGCCTGAGAACACCTAGAGGGCACTCTATCAGACTTAAACTTTTCAAGTTCTTCACTCCAACTGCTGATAGGAATCATTGAAAAAAGTATCTGGCTGCCTCTCTGAGGAAATCACACACACACACACACACACACACACACACACACACACACAGAGAGAGAGAGAGAGAGAGAAACAAACACACACACACACACAGAGAGACACACACACACACACACAGAGACACACACACACAGAGAGAGAGAGAGAGAGAGACACACACACACACACACACAGAGAGAGAGAGAGAGACACACACACACACACACACACACACACACACACACACAGAGAGAGAGAGAGAGAGACACACACACACACACAGAGAGAGAGACACACACAGAGAGAGAGAGAGAGACACACACACACACACAGATAGAGACACACACACACACACACACACACACAGAGACACACACACACACACAGAGAGAGAGAGAGAGAGAAAGTGACACACGCACAGAGAGAGAGAGAGAGACACACACACACACAGAGACACACACACACACACACACACACACACACACACACAGAGACACACACACACACACACAGAGAGAGAGAGAGAGAGAGAGAAAGTGACACAAAAACACACACACAGCCTCTGAATTAAAAAAAAATGTGGCTGCATCTCCATAGCAACCAGATGTTATGATTTGAAATGGAGACTGATCACAATAATCTTCTAATAACCCTATCAACAAAACATTATATTTCACACACTACATGTGCTAAATGGTCGGTGAGTTCCAGAACCTGTATAGTGTTTATAATGCGAGTTCCTGGACAGTAAATGTCTGCATTGCTGCTAGTAACATTTATCGTTAAGCTGATTTTGAGCAACATAGCAGAATAGCCTATTCTTTTAAAAGAGTAACAACCATGTAACATGAGCATTCACTTGAGAATATGATGCACTATGCATAGTTATTCATGTATGACAGCACCAGCAGAAAAATGCACAGAATTAGATTTAAAAAAAAGAAAAAAGAAAATGAAATTCAAAGAAGGTCAAATATTATATTAGTGGCCATTAATAAAAACTAAATTCATATTAATAAAAACTAAATTAATAATTAAGTAATGTTCTATGTCGTTTGCTGTCAGGCGACATAATGCTCACAGCCCCTCCGTGATTGGTTGAATTGAATATTTGAAAGGCGCGTAGTATAAAAGCCCGTGGATTCCGTTTAACGGTGCTTTATTTTCAAACTGATTGCTTTGGCATACTCAGGGAGAGAATAAGGTTCCAAACTTACACAGAGAGATACGGAGATTGGGAGAGATAGAGAGACAGAGAGAAAGAGAGAGAGATATCAGCACAATTTTCACATTTTTCCACATCGAAGGACTTCTTGCCCGCACTAACAGTAAGTTGTTTGCCAGCTGATTGACGTTGTTAGCATGCTAACGTATTTTCGTTGCAACACAACATGATTGTATGTAGCTAATAACGTATATTTATAATTTGCTCAGCAAATAAAGTCAACTGAGCTCTGACTGAAACGGAGTGTGTTACCTCTTGTTGTTATGTAGCTAACGTCAAGTTAGTTAGTTAAGGCTACTATCATTTCTTGGCTAGCCAACATTACCCAGAGTTTAGCAGCGGAGCTAATAGAGCTAACGTGGCTAACGTAGGTAGGTAGCTAGCTATAAGTCCGTTGTAACGTTATACCTAGCTACCTACCTACGTTAGCCACGTTAGCTCTATTAGCCCCGCGCTAAAACCCTGGGGTAGGGTTAGCTAGCCAGCAAATAAGTTAAGCATAAATGATGAACTGTTTATGTAACAGTATGTGATAATGCAAGCAAATGAACGTAGGTAAGCGGACATATTTCCACCTGTAAAAAAGGAGGTTAATTTTATTCAGTTTTAAGGTTAGTTGTGTGTTTTTTAGACGTGAAAAAGGCTCAACGGTATGGCATTTTATTTAATGTGCACTGTTGGGGATGCCCCAGACCCACGTAGCGCGGAATTTACCGCTTCTTTTATTCGAACATTACTGTGAACGTTTACCATAACTTATGGCAAGGTCAAGCTCAACATTTAGTGTACCAGCTCTTCTTGGCTGCCTCAACAATGAAACAACATAATATTGATATAGTGAGTGCAAGTGAATGATCTTTGAACACTGGTTGTTATTCTTTAAAAAATGAATAAAGTATTCATTAACTATTTGACTCAAATGTAGCTTAACAATGTGGTGTGATACTTCACACTTTATCTGTTAATGTTGTAATTAATTACGATGCTTTTTGCATACTGTATTTATATAAATGTCATGCTGCTGTGTTTATAACCTATGGAGGTGATAAATATAAACAATTTATTGATTTAATTTAATTGCACCAACAAAAAGAGATATAGTTGTGTAGCTCGAATAGGCAAAGCCTATCTATAGTAGATCCAAAGTATTTAATCTAAAAAAAAAGCAGCAAGAATGTGTTTTTTCTTTTCTTTTTGTGATGGTTGTTGCATCAAATTTGAGTACATTTATGTTCTGATGTGATTTGGTGCATAGATGTTCTAAATTATTTGAGGATCTTGTAATGTCATTATTAATAAATTGTGTCTACATACTTAGATGCCGCGTGGCAAGAATTATCGGCGCTCACTGGCAGCCCAATTGAGAATGGCAGAGCGGCGGACGGTGGTTCTTGGCAACCAGCGGGCTTCCAATGCCAGTTTTGCACGTACGTAGCCAAGCAATTTTTCATACATTATTATTATTTATGTGTAAAGTGTATATTATTGTTGCACAATTGTGAACTATTTCTCTTAATTTTGTAGTTTTTCTATAATCAACATCAAGTGTTGATTGTTGTGCTTACATAAGTTATGCTTGTCATATGTTAATTATGTTTCATAACTTTATGTGTATGTTGGTTTGTAAATAGGCGGTGGTACAGGTTATCGCCATAAAGTGCAGGAATGGCCAAAATCTCCCTTCACTGGGAGGCAGCACAAGTTGGTCATTCCAGCCGAGTCTCCGGACAAGAAGGTATAGAAAATTATAGTTTTGAACAAAAGTTTTACTCTGAGTTATAAGGATGATGATTTTAATTCTAAAAGGCTCTTCTGTTGTTTCAGTTTGTGCTACTTGTCGGTGACTCTCACCTGCGAAGCCTCGCAGACGGACTAGTCCTGATGCCAGAAGGAGGGCTCTCCTTCAGTGTCATGTCAACCCCAGGGGCCTGTGCGACTGAGTTGAAGACCGAGGTGATGAATGCTACTCTCCCTCGGACACCCGACGCAGTCTGTCTCATCGCCCCTAGCAACAACTTATCAAGCAGCAAGACCATTGAAGAGGCCGGAGCAGACTTCAACTTGCTCCTGCGCAGTGTCTGCAGTCGCTGGTCTAAGGTAATTTTATTTAAAAATTTTATTTGTTATCATTGTTATAGGTTTGGTACCATATTTAGGCTGTATACGCTGTTGTAGAAAAATGTGATGAAAAATAGTTTGAATTGGTATGAAAATAACTGCTTTTGTAACAAACAACTACTGTTTTGTGTAGGTCTTTGTGTTTGATTTTCCTCGCTTGAACGTCGACGACGTTTGGCAGGATCATATGCGGCAAGAATTTCGTCGTGTGGCAGCCCGTTTAGGTATGTTTAAAAATACTGTTTATATATCCTCAGGCAAATTCATTGGATAAATAAATCATTTCTATGAAATTAACAATAGTTTTCCAAGTTGCAGAAAAGGAAAATACAACTATGAATATTTCAATAAGTAATGTTTTTGTCCCCTAAGGTGTGAAGTACTTCTCTATTGCCGAGTACTTTCCTTTTGATAAGCTTGAACTTTGGAGCAGAGATGGCGTAAGTAGAATATGTGTTGTGATATACACTTGTTTGTAGTTGATATGCCACGGTCAGTTCATGGCATAGACATATTGAGAGTAAAAGTTCCAGTGTTTTCCACACACACTATTTTGTGGCTGTGCACCACCCAATCAATTCATTCAATTGAATTGTTTTTGCAGGTCCATTTGAGCGACAGCAATGGAATGCCCATCTTTGTGGAGGTGTTGTCGCGTACTGCTATCCAGGTTAGCTTTTTATAGTATTGGAGAAAATACTGGTATTTATCAGTGTTTAATTTGTTTGGCTGGTTAAATTCCTATATGTAATGCAAATAATAGCTATATGTGTATTATTGTATATGCAACACACTTTTAAAAAATTAAATATTAACAAAATATTTCATTTTTATCAGCAACTTGCCACACCAGCAGTCACGCGACAGGTATCACCACAGGTTTCTTGGAGGCCGCCAAGATTCATTCCAAAGGTTGTGGTGAAGGAAGTGGTCACTGGGCCACGTCAGCCACGTCTTCCAGACCCTTCTGGGTGGACGCTTGTTGGACAGGGTCGCAAGGTAATCTATGCACACTGTTATTGTTGACTTGAGACATTTTGAAAGAACTTGTATTACCAAAAGTTTTACCTTAGTATCTATTTGTTTAATACAATCCATGTGATTTGTCATTACAGACGCACCAATGTGGGGAACTTGAGCAGTCCTTTGGTGCACCTAAAAAGAGGATGGTTCCGCAACAGGTTAGTTATTAATGCGTCTCGAAAAGCTAAACATGTAGCATTTTCAACCTACTACATTATGCTTTAATTTAAACAAATGCCATGTTTATTTATTTTATTTTTATACAAGACAAATTGTCAGCAATAGTGTTTTTGCATTTTTGTTTTACAGGTTATGTTGAAGGAGTCCATCCCGCTAACACCAGTCACGTTTAGCATTGCGATGTTGGATGCGATGGATAAAGTTGTTCCATCCAATTCCAGCCCTGTAGAGAGCACAGTTCCACAAAGCTCAAAGGTAATTTACATGCTATCTGTTGGTCGAGGCCTTGTTATAAACTGTCTTTGCTCCTGATGCCCTATAAATTTTAAAAGATCAGACTGCTGATATTGTTACACCCCACAGTGGTTACAAAGTGTGTTTTGATTTTCTTACATTAGAAACCAAATGTGGAACGTCCTCGGAGGGCTGCTGCCTCCAAGACAAACAGGTCCAAGCAGCAGGTTTGTTTTTAATACTTTTTGTAACGGGTTGAGGCTTGACTTCTTTGTTCCTTATTCAATTAGAATCATACACCAAAATATTTTTATGATGGATTATTTACTATGTACAAATTATTTTGATAACGTTGACAGACAGCAACAACATTTTAGTTTTTATTTGTCGCTTTTAATTGTTCTTTTCTAGGTTGGGGCCACTGTGGAGGTGTCTTCCATCCTGACACCTACCAGTGCTGTTGACTCGACAGTGCAGGAGGAGGAGGAGGAGGTAGGAGTCTGGTGATTTGTGTGAAGTCCCACACATTTCACAACATTTGTTTTATTTTTAATAAAGAATGCACAACTATTTCATTAATGCACTGTAAATTTAAATTTAAAACAACCACTGATATGAGATTTCTATCAAACTTAGCAATATATCTCAAAGTTCATTCATGATATCAGTAGACAAGATCCAGATTTGCAGCCTGCAGTTCAGTGTGGATTATCGTGGCTTTGATTAATGTTTGTACAGACCGAAAAACATTTAATCAGTAATTGCTTTCATTTTTTTTTATCTTCATATTTATAATAGAGTGAAACAAACATAGTTTAGTTAGGTCACAAACATCTTCAATCATAAGTTAGAAACTCATACCCTAAATAAGCAACAGTCAAGACTGCTTATGTATTTTGCATGTTTTTATTTTAGAAAATAGTTTTGAAAAAAATGAAATATACATGATTGTGACATGTTTTTATACAGGTAACACCAATGGCTGTGTCTGCAAGGGCTTCCTTTTTTATTGCTCATACTTATTATTCAGTGTGCCGAGGTGCTGCAATAGCAGCACTCGGCACAATGACTATTATTGCTCATACTTATTATTATTATTATTATTCAGTGTGCCGAGTGCTGCAATAGCAGCACTCGGCACAATGACTATTATTGCTCATACTTATTATTATTTCTTATTCTCCATCTTCCGCCAAATTTCGTCCGTCCGTAAGTCCCGAAGCGTTGCCAACACGCGCAAACACAATACACCGAAACGTGGGTATTGATCGGGAATGGTGTGCTCGGAAGTTTTAACCAGATTTGCCGCGCGGTTTTCCCGAAATCGGCAAAAAACCGGCAAAATTTTCCCATTGACTTGAATGGGAAAAGTTCGGGAAAACTCTCAACATTGCTAAAAACCGCCCCTCTTTGGGACCGTGCTGTGTCGCCATACTTTAACGTAGAAACATGATTAAAAGGTTAAACCGAAGACAAGACTTTGGCGTTTATTGGGCTGAATGGGCGTTCAGATATCAAGCACGGTTTCTCCCAAATCACAGTTTACGTATCGTCCCGTTTTCAGACCGTCTCAGATTTTCCAATGTGTGTGTATGTGGTGGAATGTTCAGAGCTAGAGTGGAGGACAGAGTGGGGGCTGGAGGACGGATATCTGGAAGTTTCTCAAACTAATGTCTCTCTCTCCTCCAGTTTTAACTCTTCAGACTTCATTATTGGTCAAAATGTAGGAAATCTTGTTCCGGTCGCAGACGTGTAACTATGGAGTCTATCGGACTTAAATTGTGGGCTGTGATCTACCAACTGTCGACGAAACTATGAAAAACTGGCAGCTGGAGGACGATTTAATGACATTTTCCCCAAACAAATGTCTCTCTGTCCTCCAGTTTTACGTCTTCAGACATCATAGTTGGTCAAAATGTAGAAAATCTTGTTCTGATCGCAGACGTGTAACTATGGAGTCTGTCGGACGTAAAGTTTTCGCGCTAGCGAACCAACTGCTGACTTATAACAGAAAAAAACCCACTCTGGCCTCTTCTCTGAGGAAATCACCATAGCAACAGGCCCTGACACTGAGAGGACAGAGGGGGGGGCCCTTTCAAATGTTCGAAATTAGTGCGATTTTGGCCATTTCCACGTGTCGTACTTTAACGAACTCCTCCTAGAGCTTTCATCCAATCAACTTCCAACTTGGTGTGTGTCATCTTAAGATGTTAACGATGAAAAGTTATTGAAAGAAATTTTTTCGTCGAACGGTGTGGCCGCGGGCGGCCATTTTGTGCGATTTGCCACCAAAACAATATTAAGAAAATTGAGCCCTGCACTACGTTTAACGTAGACTCACGAAACTTGGTCCACATATGTAGCATGGCAGGACGGACATAAAACTCCATTGTAGCCCCCTAACCCAACAGGAAGTCCACCATTTTGTATTGAATGTTCGAAAATAGTGCGATTTTGGCCATTTCCACGTGTCGTACTTTAACGAACTCCTCCTAGAGCTTTCATCCGATCAACTTCAAACTTGGTGTGTGTCATCTTAAGATGTTAACGATGAAAAGTTATTGAAAGAAAAAATTTTCGTCGAACGGTGTGGCCGTGGCGGGGCGGCCATTTTGTGCGATTCACCACCAAAACAATATTATGAAAATTGAGCCCCTGCACTACGTTTAACGTAGACTCACGAAACTTGGTCCACATATGTAGCATGGCAGGGCGGACATAAAACTCCATTGTAGCCCCCCCCTAAACCCAACAGGAAGTCCGCCATTTTGTATTGAATGTTCGAAATTAGTGCGATTTTGGCCATTTCCACGTGTCGTACTTTAACGAACTCCTCCTAGAGCTTTCATCCAATCAACTTCAAACTTGGTGTGTGTCATCTTAAGATGTTAACGATGAAAAGTTATTGAAAGAAAAATTTTCGTCGTACGGTGTGGCCGTGGCGGGGCGGCCATTATTAGCTTTTATTGCTATGCGGATGTGCCCCAATAGCAGGCACACTGATAAAATTTCTGCGGAATTTTCTAGTTCAGTGTGCCGAGGTGCTGCAATAGCAGCACTCGGCACAATGACTATTATTGCTCATACTTATTCAGTGTGCCGAGGTGCTGCAATAGCAGCACCGCACAATGACTATTATTGCTCATACTTATTATTATTCAGTGTGCCGAGGTGCTGCAATAGCAGCACTCGGCACAATGACTATTATTGCTCATACTTATTCAGTGTGCCGAGTACTGCAATAGCAGTACTCGGCACAATGACTATTATTGCTCATACTTATTATTATTCAGTGTGCGAGGTGCTGCAATAGCAGCACTGCACAATGACTATTATTGCTCATACTTATTATTCAGTGTGCGTGCTGCAATAGCAGCACTCGGCACAATGACTATTATTGCTCATACTTATTATTATTCAGTGTGCCGAGGTGCTGC
This sequence comes from Percina caprodes, assembly GCA_013375575.1. Classification (NCBI taxonomy): domain Eukaryota; kingdom Metazoa; phylum Chordata; class Actinopteri; order Perciformes; family Percidae; genus Percina; species Percina caprodes. The sequence continues at coordinate 52,885 of JABXJD010001446.1, forward strand.
AATAGCAGCACTCGGCACAATGACTATTATTGCTCATACTTATTCAGTGTGCCGAGTACTGCAATAGCAGTACTCGGCACAATGACTATTATTGCTCATACTTATTATTCAGTGTGCCGAGTACTGCAATAGCAGTACTCGGCACAATGACTATTATTGCTCATACTTATTATTATTATTATTCTTTTTCATCTTCCGCCACATTTTTGTCCGTCCGTAAGTCCCGAAGCGTTGCCAACACGCGCAAACACAATACACCGAAACGTGGGTATTGATCGGGAATGGTGTGCTCGGAAGTTTTAACCAGATTTGCCGCGCGGTTTTCCCGAAATCGGCAAAAAACCAGCAAAATTTTCCCATTGACTTGAATGGGAAAAGTTCGGAAAAACTGTCATCATCGCTCAAAATGCCCTCTTTGGGACCGTGCTGTGTCGCCATACTTTAACGTAGAAACATGATTAAAAGGTTAAACCGAAGACAAGACTTTGGCGTTTATTGGGCTGAATGGGCGTTCAGATATCAAGCACGGTTTCTCCCAAATCACAGTTTACGTATCGTCCCGTTTTCAGACCGGCTCAGATTTTCCAATGTGTGTGTATGTGGTGGAATGTTCAGAGCTAGAGTGGAGGACAGAGTGGGGGGCTGGAGGACGGATATCTGGAAGTTTCTCAAACTAATGTCTCTCTCTCCTCCAGTTTTAACTCTTCAGACTTCATTATTGGTCAAAATGTAGGAAATCTTGTTCCGGTCGCAGACGTGTAACTATGGAGTCTATCGGACTTAAATTGTGGGCTGTGATCTACCAACTGTCGACGAAACTATGAAAAAACTGGCAGCTGGAGGACGATTTAATGACATTTTCCCCAAACAAATGTCTCTCTGTCCTCCAGTTTTACGTCTTCAGACATCATAGTTGGTCAAAATGTAGAAAATCTTGTTCTGATCGCAGACGTGTAACTATGGAGTCTGTCGGACGTAAAGTTTTCGCTAGGCTCACCAACTGCTGACTTATAACAGAAAAAAACCCACTCTGGCCTCTTCTCTGAGGAAATCACCATAGCAACAGGCCCTGACACTGAGAGGACAGAGGGGGCCCTTTCAAATGTTCGAAATTAGTGCGATTTTGGCCATTTCCACGTGTCGTACTTTAACGAACTCCTCCTAGAGCTTTCATCCAATCAACTTCAAACTTGGTGTGTGTCATCTTAAGATGTTAACGATGAAAAGTTATTGAAAGAAAATTTTTCGTCGAACGGTGTGGCCGTGGCGGGCGGCCATTTTGTGCGATTCGCCACCAAAACAATATTATGAAAATTGAGCCCCTGCACTACGTTTAACGTAGACTCACGAAACTTGGTCCACATATGTAGCATGGCAGGACGGACATAAAACTCCATTGTAGCCCCCTAAACCCAACAGGAAGTCCGCCATTTTGTATTGAATGTTCGAAATTAGTGCGATTTTGGCCATTTCCACGTGTCGTACTTTAACGAACTCCTCCTAGAGCTTTCATCCAATCAACTTCAAACTTGGTGTGTGTCATCTTAAGATGTTAACGATGAAAAGTTATTGAAAGAAATTTTTTCGTCGAACGGTGTGGCGTGTGGCGGGCGGCCATTATTAGGTTTTATTGCTATGCGGATGTGCCCCAATAGCAGGCACACTGATAAAATTTCTGCGAATTTTCTAGTTATTATTATTTCTTATTCTTAATCTTCCGCAAATTTCGTCCGTCCGTAAGTCTCGGCGTTAACACGCGCAAACACAATACACCGAAACGTGGGTATTGATCGGGAATGGTGTGCTCGGAAGTTTCTACCAGATTTGCCGCGCGGTTTTCCCGAAATCGCAAAAACCGGCAAAATCTTCCCATTGACTTGAATGGGAAAAGTTCGGAAAACTCTCAACATCGCTCAAAACGCCCTCTTTGGGACCGTGCTGTGTCGCCATACTTTAACGTAGAAACATGATTAAAAGGTTAAACCGAAGACAAGACTTTGGCGTTTATTGGGCTGAATGGGCGTTCAGATATCAAGCACGGTTTCTCCCAAATCACAGTTTACGTATCGTCCCGTTTTCAGACCGCTCAGATTTTCCAATGTGTGTGTATGTGGTGGAATGTTCAGAGCTAGAGTGGAGGACAGAGTGGGGGCTGGAGGACGGATATCTGGAAGTTTCTCAAACTAATGTCTCTCTCTCCTCCAGTTTTAACTCTTCAGACTTCATTATTGGTCAAAATGTAGGAAATCTTGTTCGGTCGCAGACGTGTAACTATGGAGTCTATCGGACTTAAATTGTGGGCTGTGATCTACCAACTGTCGACGAAACTATGAAAAACTGGCAGCTGGAGGACGATTTAATGACATTTTCCCCAAACAAATGTCTCTCTGTCCTCCAGTTTTACGTCTTCAGACATCATAGTTGGTCAAAATGTAGAAAATCTTGTGCTGATCGCAGACGTGTAACTATGGAGTCTGTCGGACGTAAAGTTTTCGCGCTAGCGAACCAACTGCTGACTTATAACAGAAAAAAACCCACTCTGGCCCTTCTCTGAGGAAATCACCATAGCAACAGGCCCTGACACTGAGAGGACAGAGGGGGCCCTTTCAAATGTTCGAAATTAGTGCGATTTTGGCCATTTCCACGTGTCGTACTTTAACGAACTCCTCCTAGAGCTTTCATCCAATCAACTTCCAACTTGGTGTGTGTCATCTTAAGATGTTAACGATGAAAAGTTATTGAAAGAAATTTTTTTCGTCGAACGGTGTGGCCGTGGCGGCCATTTTGTGCGATTCGCCACCAAAACAATATTATGAAAATTGAGCCCCTGCACTACGTTTAACGTAGACTCACGAAACTTGGTCCACATATGTAGCATGGCAGGACGGACATAAAACTCCATTGTAGCCCCCCCCTAAACCCAACAGGAAGTCCGCCATTTTGTATTGAATGTTTGAAATTAGTGCGATTTTGGCCATTTCCACGTGTCGTACTTTAACGAACTCCTCCTAGAGCTTTCATCCGATCAACTTCAAACTTGGTGTGTGTCATCTTAAGATGTTAACGATGAAAAGTTATTGAAAGAAAAATTTTTCGTTGAACGGTGTGCGTGACGGGGCGGCCATTATTAGGTTTTATTGCTAGTCGGATGTGCCCCAATAGCAGGCACACTGATAAAATTTCTGCGGAATTTTCTAGTTATTATTATTATTATTCCGTCCGTTTTTTGTCCAACGATAAGTCTCGGTTGCTAACACGCGCAAACCCAATACACCAAACGTGGGTAATGATCGGGAATGGTGTGCTCGGAAGTTTCAACCAGATTTGCCGCGGTTTTCCCGAAATCGGCAAAAATACGGCAAAATGACCCATTGACTTGAATGGGAAATGTTCGAAATGGCTCAACATCGCTCAAAACGCCCTCTTTGGGACCGTGCTGTGTCGCCATACTTTAACGTAGAAACATGATTAAAAGGTTAAACCGAAGACAAGACTTTGGCGTTTATTGGGCTGAATGGGCGTTCAGATATCAAGCACGGTTTCTCCCAAATCACAGTTTACGTATCGTCCCGTTTTCAGACCGGCTCAGATTTTCCAATGTGTGTGTATGTGGTGGAATGTTCAGAGCTAGAGTGGAGGACAGAGTGGGGAGCTGGAGGACGGATATCTGGAAGTTTCTCAAACTAATGTCTCTCTCTCCTCCAGTTTTAACTCTTCAGACTTCATTATTGGTCAAAATGTAGGAAATCTTGTTCGGTCGCAGACGTGTAACTATGGAGTCTATCGGACTTAAATTGTGGGCTGTGATCTACCAACTGTCGACGAAACTATGAAAAACTGGCAGCTGGAGGACGATTTAATGACATTTTCCCAAACAAATGTCTCTCTGTCCTCCAGTTTTACGTCTTCAGACATCATAGTTGGTCAAAATGTAGAAAATCTTGTTCTGATCGCAGACGTGTAACTATGGAGTCTGTCGGACGTAAAGTTTTGCGCTAGGCTCACCAACTGCTGACTTATAACAGAAAAAAACCCACTCTGGCCTCTTCTCTGAGGAAATCACCATAGCAACAGGCCCTGACACTGAGAGGACAGAGGGGGCCCTTTCAAATGTTCGAAATTAGTGTGATTTTGGCCATTTCCACGTGTCGTACTTTAACGAACTCCTCCTAGAGCTTTCATCCAATCAACTTCAAACTTGGTGTGTGTCATCTTAAGATGTTAACGATGAAAAGTTATTGAAAGAAATTTTTTTCGTCGAACGGTGTGGCCGTGGCGGGGCGGCCATTTTGTGCGATTCGCCACCAAAACAATATTATGAAAATTGAGCCCCTGCACTACGTTTAACGTAGACTCACGAAACTTGGTCCACATATGTAGCATGGCAGGACGGACATAAAACTCCATTGTAGCCCCCCCCTAAACCCAACAGGAAGTCCACCATTTTGTATTGAATGTTCGAAATTAGTGCGATTTTGGCCATTTCCACGTGTCGTACTTTAACGAACTCCTCCTAGAGCTTTCATCCAATCAACTTCCAACTTGGTGTGTGTCATCTTAAGATGTTAACGATGAAAAGTTATTGAAAGAAATTTTTTTCGTCGTACGCTGTGGGCGTGGCATGGCAGCCATTATTAGGTTTTATTGCTAGTCGGATGTGCCCCAATAGCAGGCACACTGATAAAATTTCTGCGGAATTTTCTAGTTATTCAGTGTGCCGAGGTGCTGCAATAGCAGCACTCGGCACAATGACTATTATTGCTCATACTTATTATTATTATTATTATTATTATTATTATTCTTCATCTTCCGCCAAATTTCGTCCGTCCGTAAGTCCCGAAGCGTTGCCAACACGCGCAAACACAATACACCGAAACGTGGGTAATGATCGGGAATGGTGTGCTCGGAAGTTTCTACCAGATTTGCCGCGCGGTTTTCCCGAAATCGGCAAAAAACCGGCAAAATCTTCCCATTGACTTGAATGGGAAAAGTTCGGAAAACTCTCAACATCGCTCAAAACGCCCTCTTTGGGACCGTGCTGTGTCGCCATACTTTAACGTAGAAACATGATTAAAAGGTTAAACCGAAGACAAGACTTTGGCGTTTATTGGGCTGAATGGGCGTTCAGATATCAAGCACGGTTTCTCCCAAATCACAGTTTACGTATCGTCCCGTTTTCAGACGTCTCAGATTTTCCAATGTGTGTGTATGTGGTGGAATGTTCAGAGCTAGAGTGGAGGACAGAGTGGGAGGCTGGAGGACGGATATCTGGAAGTTTCTCAAACTAATGTCTCTCTCTCCTCCAGTTTTAACTCTTCAGACTTCATTATTGGTCAAAATGTAGGAAATCTTGTTCGGTCGCAGACGTGTAACTATGGAGTCTATCGGACTCAAATTGTGGGCTGTGATCTACCAACTGTCGACGAAACTATGAAAAAACTGGCAGCTGGAGGACGATTTAATGACATTTTCCCCAAACAAATGTCTCTCTGTCCTCCAGTTTTACGTCTTCAGACATCATAGTTGGTCAAAATGTAGAAAATCTTGTTCTGATCGCAGACGTGTAACTATGGAGTCTGTCGGACTTAAAGTTTTCGCGCTAGCGAACCAACTGCTGACTTATAACAGAAAAAACCCACTCTGGCCTCTTCTCTGAGGAAATCACCATAGCAACAGGCCCTGACACTGAGAGGACAGAGGGGGCTGCAGGACGGATCTATGAAGGTTTTCCCAAACAAATGTCTCTCTCTCCTCCAGTTTTAACTCTTCAGACTTCATTATTGGTCAAAATGTAGGAAATCTTGTTCGGTCGCAGACGTGTAACTATGGAGTCTATCGGACTTAAATTGTGGGCTGTGATCTACCAACTGTCGACGAAACTATGAAAAAACTGGCAGCTGGAGGACGATTTAATAATTTTTTCCCCAAACAAATGTCTCTCTGTCCTCCAGTTTTACGTCTTCAGACATCATAGTTGGTCAACATGTAGAAAATCTTGTGCTGATCGCAGACGTGTAACTATGGAGTCTGTCGGACGTAAAGTTTTCGCGCTAGGCTCACCAACTGCTGACTTATAACAGAAAAAACCCCACTCTGGCCTCTTCTCTGAGGAAATCACCATAGCAACAGGCCCTGACACTGAGAGGACAGAGGGGGGGGCCCTTTCAAATGTTCGAAATTAGTGCGATTTTGGCCATTTCCACGTGTCGTACTTTAACGAACTCCTCCTAGAGCTTTCATCCAATCAACTTCAAACTTGGTGTGTGTCATCTTAAGATGTTAACGATGAAAAGTTATTGAAAGAAAAATTTTTCGTCGAACGGTGTGGCCGTGGCGGGGCGGCCATTTTGTGAGATTCGCCACCAAAACAATATTATGAAAATTGAGCCCCTGCACTACGTTTAACGTAGACTCACGAAACTTGGTCCACATATGTAGCATGGCAGGACGGACATAAAACTCCATTGTAGCCCCCCCCTAAACCCAACAGGAAGTCCGCCATTTTGTATTGAATGTTCGAAATTAGTGCGATTTTGGCCATTTCCACGTGTCGTACTTTAACGAACTCCTCCTAGAGCTTTCATCCAATCAACTTCAAACTTGGTGCGTGTCATCTTAAGATGTTAACGATGAAAAGTTATTGAAAGAAAAACTTTTCGTCATACGGTGTGGGCGTGGCATGGCAGCCATTATTAGGTTTTATTGCTATGCGGATGTGCCCCAATAGCAGGCACACTGATAAAATTTCTGCGGAATTTTCTAGTTATTCAGTGTGCCGAGGTGCTGCAATAGCAGCACTCGCACAATGACTATTATTGCTCATACTTATTATTATTATTATTATTCCGTCCGTTTTTGTCCAACGATAAGTCTCGAAGCGCCACAACGCCGCAAACCCAATACACCAAACGTAATGATCGGGAATGGTGTGCTCGGAAGTTTCAACCAGATTTGCCGCGCGGTTTTCCGAAATCGGCAAAAATACGGCAAAAATGACCCATTGACTTGAATGGGAAATGTTCGGGAAATGGCTCAACATCGCTCCAAACCCCTCTTTGGGACCGTGCTGTGTCGCCATACTTTAACGTAGAAACATGATTAAAAGGTTAAACCGAAGACAAGACTTTGGCGTTTATTGGGCTGAATGGGCGTTCAGATATCAAGCACGGTTTCTCCCAAATCACAGTTTACGTATCGTCCCGTTTTCAGACGTCTCAGATTTTCCAATGTGTGTGTATGTGGTGGAATGTCAGAGCTAGAGTGGAGGACAGAGTGGGGAGCTGGAGGACGGATATCTGGAAGTTTCTCAAACTAATGTCTCTCTCTCCTCCAGTTTTAACTCTTCAGACTTCATTATTGGTCAAAATGTAGGAAATCTTGTTCCGGTCGCAGACATGTAACTATGGAGTCTATCGGACTTAAATTGTGGGCTGTGATCTACCAACTGTCGACGAAACTATGAAAAAACTGGCAGCTGGAGGACGATTTAATGACATTTTCCCCAAACAAATGTCTCTCTGTCCTCCAGTTTTACGTCTTCAGACATCATAGTTGGTCAAAATGTAGAAAATCTTGTTCTGATCGCAGACGTGTAACTATGGAGTCTGTCGGACTTAAAGTTTTCGCGCTAGCGAACCAACTGCTGACTTATAACAGAAAAAAAACCCACTCTGGCCCCTTCTCTGAGGAAATCACCATAGCAACAGGTCCTGACACTGAGAGGACAGAGGGGGGGGCTGCAGGACGGATCTATGAAGGTTTTCCCAAACAAATGTCTCTCTCTCCTCCAGTTTTAACTCTTCAGACTTCATTATTGGTCAAAATGTAGGAAATCTTGTTCCGGTCGCAGACGTGTAACTATGGAGTCTATCGGACTTAAATTGTGGGCTGTGATCTACCAACTGTCGACGAAACTATGAAAAAAACATGAAGCTGGAGGACGATTTAATGACATTTTCCCCAAACAAATGTCTCTCTGTCCTCCAGTTTTACGTCTTCAGACATCATAGTTGGTCAAAATGTAGAAAATCTTGTTCTGATCGCAGACGTGTAACTATGGAGTCTGTCGGACGTAAAGTTTTCGCGCTAGCGAACCAACTGCTGACTTATAACAGAAAAAAAACCCACTCTGGCCTCTTCTCTGAGGAAATCACCATAGCAACAGGCCCTGACACTGAGAGGACAGAGGGGGCCCTTTCAAATGTTCGAAATTAGTGCGATTTTGGCCATTTCCACGTGTCGTACTTTAACGAACTCCTCCTAGAGCTTTCATCCAATCAACTTCCAACTTGGTGTGTGTCATCTTAACATGTTAACGATGAAAAGTTATTGAAAGAAATTTTTTTCGTCGAACGGTGTGGCCGTGGCGGGGCGGCCATTTTGTGAGATTCGCCACCAAAACAATATTATGAAAATTGAGCCCCTGCACTACGTTTAACGTAGACTCACGAAACTTGGTCCACATATGTAGCATGGCAGGACGGACATAAAACTCCATTGTAGCCCCCCCCTAAACCCAACAGGAAGTCCACCATTTTATATTGAATGTTCGAAATTAGTGCGATTTTGGCCATTTCCACGTGTCGTACTTTAACAAACTCCTCCTAGAGCTTTCATCCAATCAACTTCCAACTTGGTGTGTGTCATCTTAAGATGTTAACGATGAAAAGTTATTGAAAGAAAAACTTTTCGTCGTACGGTGTGGGCGTGGCATGGCAGCCATTATTAGGTTTTATTGCTATGCGGATGTGCCCCAATAGCAGGCACACTGATAAAATTTCTGCGGAATTTTCTAGTTATTATTATTTCTTATTCTCCATCTTCCGCCAAATTTCGTCCGGCCGTAAGTCCCGAAGCGTTGCCAACACGCGCACGCGCAATACACCGAAACGTGGGTAATGATCGGGAATGGTGTGCTCGGAAGTTTCTACCAGATTTGCCGCGCGGTTTTCCCGAAATCGGCAAAAACGGCAAAATTTTCCCATTGACTTGAATGGGAAATGTTCGGGAAAACTCTCAACATCGCTCAAAATGCCCCCTCTTTGGGACCGTGCTGTGTCGCCATACTTTAACGTAGAAACATGATTAAAAGGTTAAACCGAAGACAAGACTTTGGCGTTTATTGGGCTGAATGGGCGTTCAGATATCAAGCACGGTTTCTCCCAAATCACAGTTTACGTATCGTCCCGTTTTCAGACCGCTCAGATTTTCCAATGTGTGTGTATGTGGTGGAATGTTCAGAGCTAGAGTGGAGGACAGAGTGGGGAGCTGGAGGACGGATATCTGGAAGTTTCTCAAACTAATGTCTCTCTCTCTCCAGTTTTAACTCTTCAGACTTTATTATTGGTCAAAATGTAGGAAATCTTGTTCCGGTCGCAGACGTGTAACTATGGAGTCTATCGGACTTAAATTGTGGGCTGTGATCTACCAACTGTCGACGAAACTATGAAAAAACTGGCAGCTGGAGGACGATTTAATGACATTTTCCCCAAACAAATGTCTCTCTGTCCTCCAGTTTTACGTCTTCAGACATCATAGTTGGTCAAAATGTAGAAAATCTTGTGCTGATCGCAGACGTGTAACTATGGAGTCTGTCGGACGTAAAGTTTTGCGCTAGCGAACCAACTGCTGACTTATAACAGAAAAAAACCCACTCTGGCCCCTTCTCTGAGGAAATCACCATAGCAACAGGCCCTGACACTGAGAGGACAGAGGGGGGGGCCCTTTCAAATGTTCGAAATTAGTGCGATTTTGGCCATTTCCACGTGTCGTACTTTAACGAACTCCTCCTAGAGCTTTCATCCAATCAACTTCCAACTTGGTGTGTGTCATCTTAAGATGTTAACGATGAAAAGTTATTGAAAGAAAATTTTTCGTCGAACGGTGTGGCCGTGGCGGGCGGCCATTTTGTGCGATTCGCCACCAAAACAATATTAAGAAAATTGAGCCCCTGCACTACGTTTAACGTAGACTCACGAAACTTGGTCCACATATGTAGCATGGCAGGACGGACATAAAACTCCATTGTAGCCCCCCCCTAAACTCAACAGGAAGTCCGCCATTTTGTATTGAATGTTTGAAATTAGTGCGATTTTGGCCATTTCCACGTGTCGTACTTTAACGAACTCCTCCTAGAGCTTTCATCCGATCAACTTCAAACTTGGTGTGTGTCATCTTAAGATGTTAACGATGAAAAGTTATTGAAAGAAAAAATTTTCGTCAAACGGTGTGGCCGTGGCGGGGCGGCCATTTTGTGCGATTCGCCACCAAAACAATATTATGAAAATTGAGCCCCTGCACTACGTTTAACGTAGACTCACGAAACTTGGTCCACATATGTAGCATGGCAGGGCGGACATAAAACTCCATTGTAGCCCCCCCCTAAACCCAACAGGAAGTCCGCCATTTTGTATTGAATGTTCGAAATTAGTGCGATTTTGGCCATTTCCACGTGTCGTACTTTAACGAACTCCTCCTAGAGCTTTCATCCGATCAACTTCAAACTTGGTGTGTGTCATCTTAACATGTTAACGATGAAAAGTTATTGAAAGAAAAACTTTTCGTCATACGGTGCGGAAGTGGCATGGCAGCCATTATTAGCTTTTATTGCTATGCGGATGTGCCCCAATAGCAGGCACACTGATAAAATTTCTGCGGAATTTTCTAGTTATGCTGCAATAGCAGCACTCGGCACAATGACTATTATTGCTCATACTTATTATTATTTCTTATTCTCCATCTTCCGCCAAATTTCGTCCGTCCGTAAGTCCCGAAGCGTTGCCAACACGCGCACGCGCAATACACCGAAACGTGGGTATTGATCGGGAATGGTGTGCTCGGAAGTTTTAACCAGATTTGCCGCGCGGTTTTCCCGAAATCGGCAAAAACGGCAAAATTTTCCCATTGACTTGAATGGGAAAAGTTCGGGAAAACTCTCAACATCGCTAAAAACCGCCCCTCTTTGGGACCGTGCTGTGTCGCCATACTTTAACGTAGAAACATGATTAAAAGGTTAAACCGAAGACAAGACTTTGGCGTTTATTGGGCTGAATGGGCGTTCAGATATCAAGCACGGTTTCTCCCAAATCACAGTTTACGTATCGTCCCGTTTTCAGACCGTCTCAGATTTTCCAATGTGTGTGTATGTGGTGGAATGTTCAGAGCTAGAGTGGAGGACAGAGTGGGGGGCTGGAGGACGGATATCTGGAAGTTTCTCAAACTAATGTCTCTCTCTCCTCCAGTTTTAACTCTTCAGACTTCATTATTGGTCAAAATGTAGGAAATCTTGTTCCGGTCGCAGACGTGTAACTATGGAGTCTATCGGACTTAAATTGTGGGCTGTGATCTACCAACTGTCGACGAAACTATGAAAAACTGGCAGCTGGAGGACGATTTAATGACATTTTCCCCAAACAAATGTCTCTCTGTCCTCCAGTTTTACGTCTTCAGACATCATAGTTGGTCAAAATGTAGAAAATCTTGTTCTGATCGCAGACGTGTAACTATGGAGTCTGTCGGACGTAAAGTTTTCGCGCTAGCGAACCAACTGCTGACTTATAACAGAAAAAAACCCACTCTGGCCTCTTCTCTGAGGAAATCACCATAGCAACAGGCCCTGACACTGAGAGGACAGAGGGGGCCCTTTCAAATGTTCGAAATTAGTGCGATTTTGGCCATTTCCACGTGTCGTACTTTAACGAACTCCTCCTAGAGCTTTCATCCAATCAACTTCCAACTTGGTGTGTGTCATCTTAAGATGTTAACGATGAAAAGTTATTGAAAGAAATTTTTTTCGTCGAACGGTGTGGCCGTGGGCGGCCATTTTGTGCGATTTGCCACCAAAACAATATTAAGAAAATTGAGCCCCTGCACTACGTTTAACGTAGACTCACGAAACTTGGTCCACATATGTAGCATGGCAGGACGGACATAAAACTCCATTGTAGCCCCCTAACCCAACAGGAAGTCCACCATTTTGTATTGAATGTTCGAAATTAGTGCGATTTTGGCCATTTCCACGTGTCGTACTTTAACGAACTCCTCCTAGAGCTTTCATCCGATCAACTTCAAACTTGGTGTGTGTCATCTTAAGATGTTAACGATGAAAAGTTATTGAAAGAAATTTTTTTCGTCGAACGGTGTGGCCGTGGCGGGCGGCCATTTTGTGCGATTCACCACCAAAACAATATTATGAAAATTGAGCCCTGCACTACGTTTAACGTAGACTCACGAAACTTGGTCCACATATGTAGCATGGCAGGGCGGACATAAAACTCCATTGTAGCCCCCCCCTAAACCCAACAGGAAGTCCGCCATTTTGTATTGAATGTTCGAAATTAGTGCGATTTTGGCCATTTCCACGTGTCGTACTTTAACGAACTCCTCCTAGAGCTTTCATCCAATCAACTTCAAACTTGGTGTGTGTCATCTTAAGATGTTAACGATGAAAAGTTATTGAAAGAAAAAATTTTCGTCGTACGGTGTGGCCGTGGCGGGGCGGCCATTATTAGCTTTTATTGCTATGCGGATGTGCCCCAATAGCAGGCACACTGATAAAATTTCTGCGGAATTTTCTAGTTCAGTGTGCCGAGGTGCTGCAATAGCAGCACTCGGCACAATGACTATTATTGCTCATACTTATTCAGTGTGCCGAGGTGCTGCAATAGCAGCACTCGGCACAATGACTATTATTGCTCATACTTATTATTATTCAGTGTGCCGAGGTGCTGCAATAGCAGCACTCGGCACAATGACTATTATTGCTCATACTTATTCAGTGTGCCGAGTACTGCAATAGCAGTACTCGGCACAATGACTATTATTGCTCATACTTATTATTATTCAGTGTGCCGAGGTGCTGCAATAGCAGCACTCGGCACAATGACTATTATTGCTCATACTTATTATTCAGTGTGCCGAGGTGCTGCAATAGCAGCACTCGGCACAATGACTATTATTGCTCATACTTATTATTATTCAGTGTGCCGAGGTGCTGCAATAGCAGCACTCGGCACAATGACTATTATTGCTCATACTTATTCAGTGTGCCGAGTACTGCAATAGCAGTACTCGGCACAATGACTATTATTGCTCATACTTATTCAGTGTGCCGAGTACTGCAATAGCAGTACTCGGCAAAACTCGGGAAAACTCTCAACATCGCTCAAAACGCCCCCTCTTTGGGACCGTGCTGTGTCGCCATACTTTAACGTAGAAAGATGATTAAAAGGTTAAACCGAAGACAAGACTTTGGCGTTTATTGGGCTGAATGGGCGTTCAGATATCAAGCACGGTTTCTCCCAAATCACAGTTTACGTATCGTCCCGTTTTCAGACCGGCTCAGATTTTCCAATGTGTGTGTATGTGGTGGAATGTTCAGAGCTAGAGTGGAGGACAGAGTGGGGGGCTGGAGGACGGATATCTGGAAGTTTCTCAAACTAATGTCTCTCTCTCCTCCAGTTTTAACTCTTCAGACTTCATTATTGGTCAAAATGTAGGAAATCTTGTTCCGTCGCAGACGTGTAACTATGGAGTCTATCGGACTTAAATTGTGGGCTGTGATCTACCAACTGTCGACGAAACTATGAAAAACTGGCAGCTGGAGGACGATTTAATGACTTTTTCCCCAAACAAATGTCCCTCTGTCCTCCAGTTTTACGTCTTCAGACATCATAGTTGGTCAAAATGTAGAAAATCTTGTGCTGATCGCAGACGTGTAACTATGGAGTCTGTCGGACGTAAAGTTTTCGCGCTAGCGAACCAACTGCTGACTTATAACAGAAAAAAACCCACTCTGGCCCCTTCTCTGAGGAAATCACCATAGCAACAGGCCCTGACACTGAGAGGACAGAGGGGGGGGCCCTTTCAAATGTTCGAAATTAGTGCGATTTTGGCCATTTCCACGTGTCGTACTTTAACGAACTCCTCCTAGAGCTTTCATCCAATCAACTTCCAACTTGGTGTGTGTCATCTTAAGATGTTAACGATGAAAAGTTATTGAAAGAAATTTTTCGTCGAACGGTGTGGCCGTGGGGGCGGCCATTTTGTGCGATTCACCACCAAAACAATATTATGAAAATTGAGCCCCTGCACTACGTTTAACGTAGACTCACGAAACTTGGTCCACATATGTAGCATGGCAGGACGGACATAAAACTCCATTGTAGCCCCCCCCTAAACCCAACAGGAAGTCCGCCATTTTGTATTGAATGTTTGAAATTAGTGCGATTTTGGCCATTTCCACGTGTCGTACTTTAACGAACTCCTCCTAGAGCTTTCATCCGATCAACTTCAAACTTGGTGTGTGTCATCTTAAGATGTTAACGATGAAAAGTTATTGAAAGAAAAATTTTTCGTTGAACGGTGTGGCCGTGACGGGGCGGCCATTATTAGGTTTTATTGCTAGTCGGATGTGCCCCAATAGCAGGCACACTGATAAAATTTCTGCGGAATTTTCTAGTTGTGGGAATGCTGTTCCACAGCAGTCCCACTATTGTTATTCGGTTCTTTATTTCTTAATTATTATTCCGTACGTTTTTTGGCTCTCTCTATCTTCTGCATACTTTCTGCTATTTATACCGTTCAACTTTTACAATCTTCAGCTCTTTCAGCAGATGATGGGACTTCTTCTACTATTTTTCTACTATTTATACTTTTTCAAATATTAAGCTTTTAAACAATTTTTTTTAACATTAAAGTCAATGAGAGCAAGCTTCAAATCCTTCAAATCTTCTTCTGCTTCAAAATGTATCTCCTCCTACATTTTTTCACCTACAGACATGATTCAAACTTTAAACCATTCACAAAATATTCAGCTATCCGGCTCTATCTTTTCAGATTGATATATTTTACAGTCTTTGTGAAAAAGCAGTTTAAGTATCGTGAACATTTTATGATTTTTCTGCGTTTATAATGAGTGTGTATTGCGTGTAGTAGAGTGAGGAGTGATGTCACTAGAGTGGAGAGAGTCAAAAAAATAATCTTGGTTATCTCTCTATAACTCGCTCCCACGCCAACAATTCTAACTCGTCATGGAAAATTTATACATCAAAACGTAGGTATTCTTGTCTAGTTTCATTTATGCGATATGAATTATAATTTTTGCTCAGCGAGGTTTCAAACGACAAGAGTTCAGAATCTTTCTCCATTCACTGCCATGTTAAGCATTGTCCACATTTCTGAGCAAAACACAGAGCGAAGGACTTTTTTAAATCGCTGATACGCCCACATTTATAAGTTTATCAACATGAATTTTATATCAATACGTTCACAAAGGCCTTCTGGTGCTCATGAGGAGGTTATTTGACTGAAATAACTTTTCATTTTGCCCGTCTGACCATTTGTTTGAGAGCTGGTTTAGTGTCTGAGGAGCTGCGGTTTCCCACAGTTGACACAGCAGCTGCATCGTTAACAGATCAAAGTGATGACATCACAGAGATGAAAGGCTTCCTAGCTGTGTTTACAAACATGGCCACTGATTATATGTAGCCATGACAACCATATCCCAGACACTGCAATACTCTGTATGTCTGTCTGTCTCATTATATATTACAATGTATAGCACACTAAATAGATGCTTTAGTGGTGGCGTAGTGGTTATGACACATACTCTTCATGTGGGAGACCGGGGTTCAATTCCCGCAGAGAAACCTCTGCTTAAACTTTCCTACTTTTTTAACTATTCTTACTACTTAAGCTTCTTCTTACTGATTTATCCAGTTTAGCTTTAGCATTTGCAATTTTTTCACATCATTTTTTACATTTGTGGTGTAATTCAACTTAATTATAACCATTCCTACTTTTTCAACTATTCTCACTACTTTTACTAATTTAAGCTATTCAACCAGGTTAGCTTTAACAATTCAGCTATTCAGCATTTTTCAACTATTCTCACTACTTCAACATCTTCTTACTGATTTGAGCTATTTATCCAGGTTAGCTTTAGCATTTCAATATATTTTTTGAATTTTCCCACCTTTTTTACATTAGTGGTGTTATTCAACTTAATTAAAACCATTCCTACTTTTTCAACTATTTTCACTACTTAAGCTTCTTTTTACTCATTTAAGCTAATCAACCAGGTTAGCTTTAGCATTTAAGCTATTCAGCATTTTTCAACTATTCTCACTACTTCAACATCTTCTTGATTTAAGCTATTTATCCAGGTTAGCTTTAGCATTTCAATAATTTCTTTAGAATTTTTCCACAATTTATTACATTATTGTTGTTATTCAACTTAATTAAAACCATTCCTACTTTTTCAACAATTTTTACTACTTAAGCTTCTTCTTACTGATTTAAGCTAATCATCCAGTTTATCTTTAGTAATTCAGCTATTCAGAATTTTTCAACTATTCTCACTACTTCAACAGCTTTATACTGATTTAAGCTATTTATCCAGTTTAGCTTTAGCATTTAATTTGCTTCTTCTTCAATTTTTCCACCTTTTTTTACATTAGTGGTGTTAATTACAACCATTCTTACTTTTTCAACTATTTTTACAACTTTTACTGATTTAAGCTGTTCAACCAGGTTAGCTTTAGCAATTCAGCTATTCAGCATTCCCACGCATTTTCTGCAGGAAATGCATTTTCTAGTTATTATTATTCTTCATCTTCCGCCAAATTTCGTCCGTCCGTAAGTCCCGAAGCGTTGCCAACACGCGCAAACACAATACACCGAAACGTGGGTAATGATCGGGAATGGTGTGCTCGGAAGTTTCTACCAGATTTGCCGCGCGGTTTTCCCGAAATCGGCAAAAAACCGGCAAAATTTTCCCATTGACTTGAATGGGAAAAGTTCGGAAAAACTCTCAACATCGCTCAAAACGCCCCCTCTTTGGGACGGTGCTGTGTCGCCATACTTTAACGTAGAAACATGATTAAAAGGTTAAACCGAAGACAAGACTTTGGCGTTTATTGGGCTGAATGGGCGTTCAGAAATCAAGCACGGTTTCTCCCAAATCACAGTTTACGTATCGTCCCGTTTTCAGACCGGCTCAGATTTTCCAATGTGTGTGTATGTGGTGGAATGTTCAGAGCTAGAGTGGAGGACAGAGTGGGGGGCTGGAGGACGGATATCTGGAAGTTTCTCAAACTAATGTCTCTCTCTCCTCCAGTTTTAAATCTTCAGACTTCATTATTGGTCAAAATGTAGGAAATCTTGTTCCGGTCGCAGACGTGTAACTATGGAGTCTATCGGACTTAAATTGTGGGCTGTGATCTACCAACTGTCGACGAAACTATGAAAAAACTGGCAGCTGGAGGACGATTTAATGACTTTTTCCCCAAACAAATGTCTCTCTGTCCTCCAGTTTTACGTCTTCAGACATCATAGTTGGTCAAAATGTAGAAAATCTTGTGCTGATCGCAGACGTGTAACTATGGAGTCTGTCGGACGTAAAGTTTTCGCGCTAGGCTCACCAACTGCTGAATTGTAACAGAAAAAAAACCCACTCTGGCCTCTTCTCTGAGGAAATCACCATAGCAACAGGCCCTGACACTGAGAGGACAGAGGGGGGGGCCCTTTCAAATGTTCGAAATTAGTGCGATTTTGGCCATTTCCACGTGTCGTACTTTAACGAACTCCTCCTAGAGCTTTCATCCGATCAACTTCAAACTTGGTGTGTGTCATCTTAACATGTTAACGATGAAAAGTTATTGAAAGAAAAAAATTTCGTCGTACGGTGTGGGCGTGGCGGGGCGGCCATTATTAGCTTTTATTGCTATGCGGATGTGCCCCAATAGCAGGCACACTGATAAAATTTCTGCGGAATTTTCTAGTTCAGTGTGCCGAGGTGCTGCAATAGCAGCACTCGGCACAATGACTATTATTGCTCATACTTATTATTTCTTATTCTCCATCTTCCGCCAAATTTCGTCCGTCCGTAAGTCCCGAAGCGTTGCCAACACGCGCAAACACAATACACCGAAACGTGGGTAATGATCGGGAATGGTGTGCTCGGAAGTTTCAACCAGATTTGCCGCGCGGTTTTCCCGAAATCGGCAAAAATACGGCAAAATTTTCCCATTGACTTGAATGGGAAAAGTTCGGGAAAACTCTCAACATTGCTAAAAACCGCCCCTCTTTGGGACCGTGCTGTGTCGCCATACTTTAACGTAGAAACATGATTAAAAGGTTAAACCGAAGACAAGACTTTGGCGTTTATTGGGCTGAATGGGCGTTCAGATATCAAGCACGGTTTCTCCCAAATCACAGTTTACGTATCGTCCCGTTTTCAGACCGGCTCAGATTTTCCAATGTGTGTGTATGTGGTGGAATGTTCAGAGCTAGAGTGGAGGACAGAGTGGGGGGCTGGAGGACGGATATCTGGAAGTTTCTCAAACTAATGTCTCTCTCTCCTCCAGTTTTAACTCTTCAGACTTCATTATTGGTCAAAATGTAGGAAATCTTGTTCCGGTCGCAGACGTGTAACTATGGAGTCTATCGGACTTAAATTGTGGGCTGTGATCTACCAACTGTCGACGAAACTATGAAAAAACTGGCAGCTGGAGGACGATTTAATGAATTTTCCCCAAACAAATGTCTCTCTGTCCTCCAGTTTTACGTCTTCAGACATCATAGTTGGTCAACATGTAGAGAATCTTGTTCTGATCGCAGACGTGTAACTATGGAGTCTGTCGGACGTAAAGTTTTCGCGCTAGGCTCACCAACTGCTGACTTGTAACAGAAAAAAACCCACTCTGGCCTCTTCTCTGAGGAAATCACCATAGCAACAGGCCCTGACACTGAGAGGACAGAGGGGGGGGCCCTTTCAAATGTTTGAAATTAGTGCGATTTTGGCCATTTCCACGTGTCGTACTTTAACGAACTCCTCCTAGAGCTTTCATCCAATCAACTTCAAACTTGGTGTGTGTCATCTTAAGATGTTAACGATGAAAAGTTATTGAAAGAAATTTTTTCGTCGAACGGTGTGCCCGTGGCGGGGCGGCCATTTTGTGCGATTTGCCACCAAAACAATATTATGAAAATTGAGCCCCTGCACTACGTTTAACGTAGACTCACGAAACTTGGTCCACATATGTAGCGTGGCAGGACGGACATAAAACTCAATTGTAGCCCCCCCCTAAACCCAACAGGAAGTCCACCATTTTGTATTGAATGTTCGAAATTAGTGCGATTTTGGCCATTTCCACGTGTCGTACTTTAACGAACTCCTCCTAGAGCTTTCATCCGATCAACTTCAAACTTGGTGTGTGTCATCTTAACATGTTAACGATGAAAAGTTATTAAAAGAAAAACTTTTCGTCATACATTGTGGGCGTGGCATGGCCGCCATTTTGAGTGTTTAGTGATGATGGAGAAAGTGGCTGTAACTACAGTGTACGTTGTCGTATCTGCTTGAAATTTCCCACAATCACCAAGAGTCCCGGCCTGAGGACACCTACAGGGCACTCTATCGGACTTAAACTTTTCAAGTTCTTCACTCCAACTGCTGATAGGAATCATTGAAAAAAGTATCTGGCTGCCTCTCTGAGGAAATCACACACACACACACACACACACACACACACACACACACACACACACACACACACACACACACACACAGAGAGAGAGAGAGAGAGAAAGTGACACAAACACACACACACAGCCACTGAATTAAAAAAAAAATGTGGCTGCATCTCCATAGCAACCAGATGTTATGATTTGAAATGGAGACTGATCACAATAATCTTCTAATAACCCTATCAACAAAACATTATATTTCACACACTACATGTGCTAAATGGTCGGTGAGTTCCAGAACCTGTATAGTGTTTATAATGCGAGTTCCTGGACGGTAAATGTCTGCATTGCTGCTAGTAACATTTGTCGTTAAGCTGATTTTGAGCAACATAGCAGAATAGCCTATTCTTTTAAAAGAGTAACAACCATGTAACATGAGCATTCACTTGAGAATATGATGCACTATGCATAGTTATTCATGTATGACAGCACCAGCAGAAAAATGCACAGAATTAGATTTAAAAAAAAAAAGAAAAAAAGAAAAATGAAATTCAAAGAAGGTCAAATATTATATTAGTGGCCATTAATAAAAACTAAATTCATATTAATAAAAACTAAATTAATAATTAAGTAATGTTCTATGTCGTTTTCTGTCAGGCGACATAATGCTCACAGCCCCTCCGTGATTGGTTGAATTGAATATTTGAAAGGCGCGCAGTATAAAAGCCCGTGGATTCCGTTAAACGGTGCTTTATTTTCAAACTGATTGCTTTGGCATACTCAGGGAGAGAATAAGGTTCCAAACTTACACAGAGAGATACGGAGATTGGGAGAGATAGAGAGAAAGAGAGAGAGATATCAGCACAATTTTCACATTTTTCCACATCGAAGGACTTCTTGCCCGCACTAACAGTAAGTTGTTTGCCAGCTGATTGACGTTGTTAGCATGCTAACGTATTTTCGTTGCAACACAACATGATTGTATGTAGCTAATAACGTATATTTAAAATTTGCTCAGCAAATAAAGTCAACTGAGCTCTGACTGAAACGGAGTGTGTTACCTCTTGTTGTTATGTAGCTAACGTCAAGTTAGTTAGTTAAGGCTACTATCATTTCTTGGCTAGCTAACATTACCCAGAGTTTAGCAGCGGAGCTAATAGAGCTAACGTGGCTAACGTAGGTAGGTAGCTAGCTATAAGTCTGTTGTAACGTTATAGCTAGCTACCTACCTACGTTAGCCACGTTAGCTCTATTAGCCCCGCGCTAAAACCCTGTGGTAGGGTTAGCTGGCCAGCAAATAAGTTAAGCATAAATGATTAACTGTTTATGTAACAGTATGTGATAATGCAAAAGGAGGTTAATTTTTTCAGCTTTAAGGTTAGTTGTGTGTTTTTTAGACGTGAAAAAGGCTCAACGGTATGGCATTTTATTTAATGTGCAATGTTGGGGACACCCCAGGTCAAGCTCAACATTTAGTGTATCAGCTCTTCTTGGCTGCCTCAACAATGAAACAACATAATATTGATATAGTGAGTGCAAGTGAATGATCTTTGAACACTGGTTGTTATTCTTTAAAAAATGAATAAAGTATTCATTAACTAATGACTCAAATGTAGCTTAACAATGTGGTGTGATACTTCACACTTTATCTGTTAATGTTGTAATTAATTACGATGCTTTTTGCATACTGTATTTATATAAATGTCATGCTGCTGTGTTTATAACCTATGGAGGTGAGAAATATAAACAATTTATTGATTTAATTTAATTGCACCAACAAAAAGAGATATAGTTGTGTAGCTCGAATAGGCAAAGCCTATCTATAGTAGATCCAAAGTATTTAATCTAAAAAAAAAAAAAGCAGCAAGAATGTGTTTTTTCTTTTCTTTTTGTGATGGTTGTTGCATCAAATTTGAGTACATTTATGTTCTGATGTGATTTGGTGCATAGATGTTCTAAATTATTTGAGGATGTTGTAATGTCATTATTAATAAATTGTGTCTACATACTTAGATGCCGCGTGGCAAGAATTACCGGCGCTCACTGGCAGCCCAATGGAGAATGGCAGAGCGGCGGACGGTGGTTCTTGGCAACCAGCGGGCTTCCAATGCCAGTTTTGCACGTACGTAGCCAAGCAATTTTTCATAAACTATTATTATTTATATGTGTAAAGTGTATATTATTGTTGTTGCACAATTGTGAACTATTTCTCTTAATTTTGTAGTTTTTCTATAATCAACATCAAGTGTTGATTGTTGTGCTTACATAACTTATGCTTGTCATATGTTAATTATGTTTCATCACATTATGTTTTTGTTGGTTTGTAAATAGGCGGTGGTACAGGTTATCGCCATAAAGTGCAGGAATGGCCAAAATCTCCCTTCACTGGGAGGCAGCACAAGTTGGTCATTCCAGCCGAGTCTCCGGACAAGAAGGTATAGAAAATTATAGTTTTGAACAAAAGTTTTACTCTGAGTTATAAGGATGATGATTTTAATTCTAAAAGGCTCTTCTGTTGTTTCAGTTTGTGCTACTTGTCGGTGACTCTCACCTGCGAAGCCTCGCAGACGGACTAGTCCTGATGCCAGAAGGAGGGCTCTCCTTCGGTGTCATGTCAACCCCAGGGGCCTGTGCGACTGAGTTGAAGACCGAGGTGATGAATGCTACTCTCCCTCGGACACCCGACGCAGTCTGTCTCATCGCCCCTAGCAACAACCTATCAAGCAGCAAGACCATTGAAGAGGCCGGAGCAGACTTCAACTTGCTCCTGCGCAGTGTCTGCAGTCGCTGGTCTAAGGTAATTTAATTTTAAAATTTTATTTGTTATCATTGTTATAGGTTTGGTACCATATTTAGGCTGTATACGCTGTTGTAGAAAAATGTGATGAAAAATAGTTTGAATTGGTATGAAAATAACTGCTTTTGTAACAAACAACTACTGTTTTGTGTAGGTCTTTGTGTTTGATTTTCCCCTCGCTTGAACGTCGACGACGTTTGGCAGGATCATATGCGGCAAGAATTTCGTCGTGTGGCAGCCCGTTTTGGTATGTTTAAAAATACTGTTTATATATCCTCAGGCAAATTGATTGGATAAATAAATCATTTCTATGAAATTAACAATAGTTTTCCAAGTTGCAGAAAAGGAAAATACAACTATGAATATTTCAATAAGTAATGTTTTTGTCCCCTAAGGTGTGAAGTACTTCTCTATTGCCGAGTACTTTCCTTTTGATAAGCTTGAACTTTGGAGCAGAGATGGCGTAAGTAGAATATGTGTTGTGATATACACTTGTTTGTAGTTGATATGCCACGGTCAGTTCATGGCATAGACATATTGAGAGTAAAAGTTCCAGTGTTTTCCACACACACTATTTTGTGGCTGTGCACCACCCAATCAATTCATTCAATTGAATTGTTTTTGCAGGTCCATTTGAGCGACAGCAATGGAATGCCCATCTTTGTGGAGGTGTTGTCGCGTACTGCTATCCAGGTTAGCTTTTTATAGTATTGGAGAAAATACTGGTATTTATCAGTGTTTAATTTGTTTGGCTGGTTAAATTCCTATATGTAATGCAAATAATAGCTATATGTGTATTATTGTATATGCAACACACTTTTTAAAAAATTAAATATTAACAAAATATTTCATTTTTATCAGCAACTTGCCACACCAGCAGTCACGCGACAGGTATCACCACAGGTTTCTTGGAGGCCGCCAAGATTCATTCCAAAGGTTGTGGTGAAGGAAGTGGTCACTGGGCCACGTCAGGCACGTCTTCCAGACCCTTCTGGGTGGACGCTTGTTGGACAGGGTCGCAAGGTAATAGATGCACACTGTTATTGTTGACTTGAGACATTTTGAAAGAACTTGTATTACCAAAAGTTTGACCTTAGTATCTATTTGTTTAATACAATCTATGTGATTTGTCATTACAGAGTCACCAGTCTGGGGAACTTGAGCAGTCCCTTGGTGCACCTAAAAAGAGGATGGTTCCGCAACAGGTTAGTTATTAATGCGTCTCGAAAAGCTAAACATGTAGCATTTTCAACCTACTACATTATGCTTTAATTTAAACAAATGCCATGTTTATTTATTTTATTTTTATACAAGACAAATTGTCAGCAATAGTGTTTTTGTATTTTTGTTTTACAGGTTATGTTGAAGGAGTCCATCCCGCTAACACCAGTCACGTTTAGCATTGCGATGTTGGATGCGATGGATAAAGTTGTTCCATCCAATTCCAGCCCTGTAGAGAGCACAGTTCCACAAAGCTCAAAGGTAATTTACATGCTATCTGTTGGTCGAGGCCTTGTTATAAACTGTCTTTGCTCCTGATGCCCTATAAATTTTAAAAGATCAGACTGCTGATATTGTTACACCCCACAGTGGTTACAAAGTGTGTTTTGATTTTCTTACATTAGAAACCAAATGTGGAACGTCCTCGGAGGGCTGCTGCCTCCAAGACAAACAGGTCCAAGCAGCAGGTTTGTTTTTAATGCTTTTTTAACGGGTTGAGGCTTGACTTCTTTGTTCCTTATTCAATTAGAATCATACCCCAAAATATTTTTATGATGGATTATTTACTATGTACAAATTATTTTGATAACGTTGACAGACAGCAACAACATTTTAGTTTTTATTTGTCGTTTTTAATTGTTCTTTTTCTAGGTTGGGGCCACTGTGGAGGTGTCTTCCATCCTGACACCTACCAGTGCTGTTGACTCGACAGTGCAGGAGGAGGAGGAGGAGGTAGGAGTCTGGTGATTTGTGTGAAGTTCCACACATTTCACAACGTTTGTTTTATTTTTAATAAAGAATGCACAACTATTTCATTAATGCACTGTAAATTTAAATTTAAAACAACCACTGATATGAGATTTCTATCAAACTTAGCAATATATCTCAAAGTTCATTCACGATATCAGTAGAAAAGATCCAGATTTGCAGCCTGCAGTTCAGTGTGGATTATCGTGGCTTTGATTAATGTTTGTACAGACCGAAAAACATTTAATCAGTAATTGCTTTTAATTTTTTTTATCTTCATATTTATAATAGAGTGAAACAAACAGTTTAGTTAGGTCACGATCTTCAATCATAAGTTAGAAACTCATACCCTGAATAAGTCAAGACTGCTTATGTATTTTGCATGTTTTTATTTTAGAAAATAGTTTTGAAAAAAATGAAATATACATGATTGTGACATGTTTTTATACAGGTAACACCAATGGCTGTGTCTGCAAGGGCTTCCACTTCCAGGGCTGCAAAAGAGGCTGTCCTGGACTCAGTAAGTGTCCCACATACCGATTGATTCAGGAATATAATCAAGACCTTTTATGATGATGGAAGTTGATTGCTGCATGTGTTTTTCCTTATTGTAGGGTTTCCCTACACTGCACACTGGGTCCAAGAAAGGTAATGCTGAAAAAACCATCAAAGGTAAGAGTGATGTTGATCCTACTGCTTGCATGTGTTCAGAAAAGTTGCAATCCTTCGTTGTTGCTGGGACTAAATTCAGGGCGGCATCATTTCCTTTTTGATTAACTAACCCTAACCCTCTGCGGGACAGCAACTTAATTGCCGACGTGTCCAAAATGCTGTGTGTTCCAGATTTGCCCAAACAGTCCGTTATTGACGAGAGGCAGAGACATACACACACACACACACAGATAGATAGAGAGAGACAGACACACACACACACACACAGATAGATAGAGAGAGACAGACACACACACACACACAGATAGATAGAGAGAGAGAGACACACACACACACACACACAGTGGTTGGCCTCTGAAATTTTTTTTTTTCCCTCCCCTCAATGTGGCTGCATCTCCATAGCAACCAGATGTTATGATTTGAAATGGAGACTAATTTTCCCGGGGGGGAGAGGGGAGGTCAATATTAACTAATCAGAGTGTGGGGATAGGAGAACTTTGATTGGCCCTCTGGGTTTAGGCCTTTGCATCTACATCCATCGGCCTCTTTGCCCGTGTTTAAGGTAAGAAACTGCACTCTCATGCCCTCTTCAGGCTAGCTAGCTAGCTGTAGCTAACTGTAGCTAGCTAGCTGTAACTAGCTAACTGTAACCTGTACTTTAAGGCAGATTTGTGTTTTTAAGGTTGAACTTTGTTGAAAACAACATGAATGTCCTGTTACTTTAGATGGTGTGATCAGAAATGTCCAGGCCAGAACTGAACTTTAATATGTGATGAATGATTTTGATTGTGTCTTTTAAATATGTAATTAAGTTTTCACTGATGTAATACTTAGCTAAGAAATTATACATATAGTGTAGTTTGATATATTTATGTTGTTTATTTTTAAATTAATACAATATTCTTTTAGAAAAATCAAAATCAATCTGTTATATAAAGGTATTTTATCAGTTTATAATTTAACTATCAATATCTAATAATGTTTAGAAGAAATAAACCATTTAAAGCTGGTTATTCAGTGTTTAAAAAAGTTACAGAAACGATCATCTTCTAGTCTGCCCTTGCTAGATATTAGCATGGCAACAGTCTCCACCAATCAGAGACGTTGCTATTATACACACACACACACACACACATTCACTCACACACACACTTACTTACACACACACACTCACATTCACACACACACATTCACTCACACACATTCACACACACACACACACACACACACACACACACACACACACACACGCTTTCTCTCACACACACTCACAAATATGTTGGCTCTAAACACGCTAAAATTACAGTTTTTTTAATGGAGTCTGGTTGGTTCAGCGCTAGCTACGTCGTAGCTGTTCTTGGGGAACAGAAAGGTCTTAAATATGTTATAAAAAGGTCTATCTCTGAATAGATAAGACACTTAACACTTCACCATTAAAACAATACTGTATGTATTTAAAATTTTAAGAAAACTGGGGTATTCTATTTGTATATAGTTTTGCTAAGGCTCACATCGCTAAACCCACCAGACTCCATGTAAATAAATAGTAATTTTAGGATTGTACAACACACTTCATTCAGAGTCGACAGAAGCCAAATAAAACTATGAAAAGCTGTTTTTGGTCTTCTCTACACTTTACTAACCATCATAACTCTAGTGTTGGTTGAAATAAACACATACTTTACCGATTTACATGTGAAAATATGTTGTCTCTATATACGCTAAAAGTACTGTTTTTTTAAATGGAGTCTGGTGGGTTTAGCGCTAGCTGTTTCTGGGAAATAGAAAGATTTTAAATATAGTTTAAAAAGGTCTATTTCTGAAGATAAAGACACTTAACCCTTTAAAAACCTATATATATTTACAATTTAAGCAAAGCTGAGGTAATATTTATATTGTATTGCTAACGCTCATGTCACTAAGTCACTTTTGCTACATTTAAATGTATGAAAAGTTAAATAAAGTCTGATTAATTTATTGTGTGTGTGTGTGTATTTTAAGGCTAGCGTCTTAATATAGTTATCAGAGCTGGAATTGTTATAACAAACTTTTAAAGTAGTATAAGAATATTAACATTAAAGTTAGTATGCAGTGCATTTTTGTTTCAAATGGTTTTGGATGTTTTTAATGCTTTCTCTCAATAACAGATTTGACGGCATTGAGCTGTTATTGGTGAGTAGTAGACTCAGTAGCATTAAAAAATAGCATTTTAATGTTAGAAGCTATGGAGCATTTGTTTGGCAATTTTCACGTCATATTTTATTTTCTTCTTTTTTAGGTTCCCAGTGTCCAGCATGGTTAAGGCAGAATAAGCTAAGTTTTACTGCATTTGTTATTTAGGATAGTAAAGCTTGGTCGTTATTCTGCATTAGTTTTTGCTGTTGTTATGTTTTGCATTTGATATTGCTGCATATCTGAGAAATTTGTCTTTTGTTTAGGAAACCTCTCCACATCACAGGTCTTCACCGTAAGTTACATACAACCTCCTTTCAAGAGCAGTATTCATAATAAATGTTAAAAGAGATTTACAAGCTAAAGTTTTTATCACATTTGTAATTTTTTTGCAAGATGCCGAGAAAGGGGAAGAGGTCGCAGGCTCAGAAGGTGCGCTGGACAAGGCTCGACTTGGCAAATCCAGTCCAGATCAGCCCACCGGGTTTCAACAAGCAGGTACATAAAGAATATACAAGCTGTTATTTGACACAATTGTCTGCAGGAATGAAAATAGACTTTCTATTAGTTGATGAAGTTTACTAAACTTTGTATTGTGTTATCAGATGGCAACATCCCCACCAGCCAGACCGGTACCCATCTTTTCTCCGTCTGAAAAGGTGATTTGAAGAACTAACTATTAACTTATAAATGTTTAAGTGATTGCATTTGTTTGTTTTTGTGTGATTCCCAAAACACAGACTACACCACAACAACCCCCAACCCACACACACACACACACACACACACACACGCGCACACACAATCAATCAATCAATCACACTGTTTAAGTGACTGCATTTATTTGGTATTTATTGATTCATCTGATTCCCAAACACAGACACCACCACAAGAACAAAGAAGCTTCTGGATGTCGGATACTGAACCTTCCTGCTCCCGTTCTCCAACTAAAAAGGTTGGATACCCCCCCCCACACACACACACACATTGTACACCAATCTACTACAAAATCTTGAGTTTCATAATCTTTAAATGTTGTGTTATCAGTTGGTTGAAACACCTCCACCAGCGAGGCCGTTCTGGGGAATGAACAACCCACACAGCCCCTCACGTTCCCCAGCTACAAAGGTGATTTGTAGAACCACATCTAACTATTAAGGGCTGCAACCTTCCAGAAAATGTCTTTAGTGAATTAATTTGGTTTTGTGTCATCAGGTTCCCAAAACACAGACACCACCACAACCAAGAAGCTTCTGGATGCTGGATGAGGAAGCTTCTCCATCTCAAGAGGTATTTCACAGTCAATTACCTCTCCTAACCTAACCTATCAGGCAAAAAACACAGTGGCAGCTAATATAACATCCACCTTGATTCTGTTGTATTGTCACCACCACTCTGACATTTGTTGGTTTTTAATATGCAGTGTTTTTTTAATTTGTGCCAAGTGGTAATGTGGTGTAATGCCTTGAGTTTCATAAATCATTTATCATGTGTTATTAGGTGCCAAAACCACAGAGAGTTCCACGGTCAAGAAGCTACCGGACTTCCGATGATGCACCCTCCTGCTCTCATTATCCGGCTACGAAGGTAGGGTTTTTTTTCTTAAAAATTGAATACACAAAGAACAACATTAAAACTTGTATCTACTACGCTAAAAAAATACATATATAAAAAAATGTCATGACTAAATAATAATAACATAAAAATATGTGAAATCAAATTATTATTTTATATTAATATATAAGGTACTGATTATTTACACACACACACACACACACATAAGCTAAAATATGACACTATTCGACAAACCTTTTTATCACTTTTTTTCGACCTGCTATTGTATAAAATCGCATGAAAAAATAAGCAGCAATTAAAAGGAGAAGAATTACTTATTATTTACCCTAAAGCTGTTAACAGTCTTCATATTTAAAATAGTAGTACAGGGAGACAGCTACATTTGTTGATTCTTGTTAATTCTTTTAATTTATTTTTGAATAATAACTGAGTTAATTAAATCTATCAGTAATAGCAATAATAATAATAATAAAAATAATAATAATAATATTAATAATAATAATAATAACAATAATATTAATAATAATAATCCTTTTTACCAAATCAGCTTCCCAACCTGGCACATGAAGAGTCACACATCAGCACAAATGTTGAGACTATCAGGGCAACTCACAACCAGAATGATTTGAGATACAACAGCTTCTCAAGAAATCATCAGTGCTCCTGTATGGCTCTCACATTTCTGGCCTGCCACAACGAGGGAGCACAGTTCAACACAACCAGACTTGACAGAGTGCTTGCACAGGGAGATTCACTCTATACTGGTACCAAAACCCAGCTTCAGTTGGACAAAACCTTCTCAAGCAATCACCTGACAGTAGAGGAAATGCCAAAGCAGGTTCTAACAGACACAAATCTCTACAACGTGCTGATGTCTCCTGTGAGGTGTGGATGCATACATCAGCTAGAAGATGGCCCTATTGGATGGTTAACTCTTTCACAACAACTTCAGTGTCTGTCGAAAGATGTAAGCCATGCTGTAATCCTTGTGAGTCCAGAGGTCATTGCTGTTTTCCGAGACAGATCAGGGCGGTATGGAGTCTTCGATTCTCACTCAAGAAGTGCCGCAGGCTTGCCCCACCCTGATGGAAAAGCAGTAATGCTGACATTCAGTCACCTGGGTGACATGATCAAACACCTGCACAAACTGTTTGAAACCCGTAGTGAGGCCTGCTATGAGTTTGTGCCTGTTTCTTTTGAGTCTGACATCCAATCCAGTGGATGTCCTGCAAAGCCAGCCCATGTGAACATCTCACAGAGAGCTACAGCTGTACCACCTCAAAACCCAGAGAGCAATGTAGACAAAGAACAACCAAAACATCCAAAAAGTAATCATGGTGCAGAAGAATCAGCAACCGCTGTAAAAAAAATTTCCAAGCTAAATAAACAACGGCGGAAAAAAGCTGTGCGAAAAGCAAGTGTACCACCTAAACCTAAAGACAAAGCTACAACACTGAAAAGCTTTCAACAAAAACATTCTGAAAAAAAGAAATATGCCAGCTGTTCAGAATTTAGGATGAAAAAATTGCAGGCTATGAAAACTAAATACCAAGACCCAGCATTTAGGCTGCATCACAAACGGCGTTGTAACCGGCAGTACCAGAGTGACCCAAAATTCAGGCTGCATCACATACAGCGCTCCAACCGGCAGTACCAGAGTGACCCAGCATTCAGGCTGCATCATATACAGCGCTGTAACCGGCAGTACCAGAGTGACCCAGCATTCAGGCTGCATCATATACAGCGCTGTAACCGGCAGTACCACAGTGACCCAGCATTCAGGCAGCATCACATACGTCGCTGTACCCAGAACAAAAGAGACAAGTTAGCTACAAATGCTACACTTCACATTCATCACAAGCTGCAGTGTGCACTCAGAATAAAAAGGAAATACAGAGAGATTGTAAATCACAGTCAGCAAACTCCACAACCCCAGTCTGTGATCAACAGTGTGATGCAAGCTGCCATATCTGCATTCTCTGAGAGAATTCGCCATGGACCCACCTATGTCTGTACAGTGTGTCACAGGACTCTGTTTCCCAATCAAGTTAAGCGTTGCAACAGGTCACGATATGTCAAAAACAGTCATATTGTAGATCCTTGCTTAACGGGAAAATATGTTCATGTTTGTGACAGTCAATGCTCAGCTGCATGTACCATTCCACAAGAGAGGATGCAGGAGTGGATCTGCTACAACTGCGACAACCACCTGAACAGCGGAAGCATGCCATCTATTGCAGTTGCAAATAATCTGGAGCTAGCAGAAATCCCACCAGAATTGGTTGAATTAAATGTGCTTGAAAGACAGCTGATTGCCAAAATCCTACCATTTGCCAAAATAGTTGCATTGCCCAAAGGACAGCAAAGAGCAGTTCATGGTGCTGTTGTGTGTGTACCATCAGAGGTAGCATCAACAGTGAACTGCCTGCCAAGACCTAGCAATGAAGCCCAGCTGTTGCAAGTGAAACTTAAAAGACGCATCAAGTACAAAGGATATCAGCACTTCTACACAGTGAACATGACCAATGTGCTAGCTGGACTAACCAAACTCAAAGAGATGCATTCAGAATACAAGGATGTATCTATAGATGAAAATGCTTCATTCAACAGTCTTCCAGATGATCAGCCAAGTGATGCAGAGGAGACACAACAAGACAACCCAGAAGCAATTACTGCACATGCTGAGCAGCCCAGCAACCCAGATGGAGAACTGGTTTCAGAAATAGGAACCACTGCAGATGCAAACAGTGAGCAGGCCGACCCGTCCAAAGACCCAGAAAATGAAAAAGAGGTGAGACCGGGTCTGGCCCTGGACACTTGCATGCAACCACCAGACACTGCAGAGGAACTTCTATCCTACGGTGACGGAATATTCAGCATTGCACCTGCCCAGGAAACAAACCAGTTGGCTTCTTTTCCATACCAAAACTAGAAGCAATGGCCTTCCCAGTGCAGTTTCCAAACGGAGAGAACACTTTAGATGAGGTCAGACAAATTAAACTGTCCCCAAGCATGTACTTCAATGCAAGGCTGTTCTCTGTGGATACCCGTTTGCAAGCGACCAGAGTTACCTATTCTTCTCGCAGTTTGTGACAGAAACCCACTTGGCTACAAACAGCATGTCAATCCAACTGCGTAAAGGTAAACCGACCACCAAAGATGGACGAAAAATCTCCAGCAGAATGCTTCAAAATAAAGAAGATGTGGAAAGACTGATTAAAAACAAAGATGCAACACGCTTCATGCAACCTTTGAGAGGCACTCCAGCCTATTGGGACAAAACCCTTAAAGACCTCAATGCGATGGTCAGACAGTTGGGAAAGCCTACATTCTTTCTGACATTTTCTGCTGCTGAAATGAGATGGCCTGAGGTCATAGAGGCAATAAAAGCTCAACAAGGTGAAGAGGTTGACTTTTCTGAGCTCGACTGGAATGCAAAATGTGAAATTCTAAGAAGCAATCCTGTTACTGTAATGCGGATGTTTGAGAAAAGAGTTGATGCTCTAATGACAAATCTGATCCTGTCATCTGCACATCCCATTGGAGAAATAGAGGACTACTTCTATAGAGTGGAATTTCAAGCCAGAGGCAGCCCACATATTCACTTGCTGGTTTGGGTCAAAGATGCCCCTGAATTTGGAGAAGATGATGACCAAGATCTGTGCCAGTTTGTTGATAAGTACATTACATGCCAGATGCCTGATCCAAGTGCAGACCCTGAGCTCCACAAAATTGTGTCCGAGGTCCAAATTCACAGTAGAAACCATTCAAAGTCATGCAAGAAAGGCAACGTCCTGTGCAGATTTGGGTTCCCTAAACTACCTGTGGACAGAACCATCATCACCCACCCAGAAGGCGATGCTTTTGATGATGACAATGATAAAAAGCAAAGCACCAGTGGAAATGATGACAAAAAGCCAACCAACAGTGAGGAAAAAGTCAAAAGTCAAAATCCAAAAAAGACCTCTTCAAAGACAACAAAGGCTGGCCAAGGAAAAGCTACAAACTCTGAGGAGTTTGATTAGTGATCCAAATGCTTCATTTAACAACTTGTCAGAGCTGCTGGCAAAATGCAACTTGACTCACGAAGAATACATGACGTGTGTCACTGATCTAACCAGTACCAATGTGGTTATGATGAAGCGTGATCCAAAGACTGTTGGGTCAATGGATACAATCCATATTTGCTGAAAGCATGGAATGCTAATATGGACATTCAGTATGTGCTTGATGAATTCAACTGCATCATGTACATGATGTCATATGTGTCGAAGCCAGAACATGAGATGAATGAGTTCCTGAACGGCGTCATTCGCGATGTGAGGAAGACAGATGTGAATCAACATGATGAGATGAAGCAAATAATGCAGGCCTACTCTAAACACAGACAGGTCAGCGCTCAAGAGTCTGTGGCACGGACATGCAGCTTGCCGCTGAAAAAGTGTTCGCGCAATGTGATCTTCATACAGACTGATGATGATGCACTGAAGATGAGTCTCCCCATGAGCAGGTTAAAGGACATGGCACTAGACACAGAAGAAGTGTGGATGTCAGGATTACCTGAGAAATATGCACAGAGACCTGCAACACCAGAGTTTGAAGGCATGTGTTTGGCTGAGTTTGCTTCACAGTACAGGACTCTGTATGGACAACAAACTAAAAGCAAAAATGCCATTCCCCTTCTGAATGACAAAGGACACGTTCAAAAAAGAACAGTAGGAAAACCTGCCATCATCAGATTTCCTCGCTTCTCACAGACAAAACAGCCAGAAAAGTATTACGGCCGGTTGCTGAAACTCTATTTTGCACACAGATCTAATGATGAACTGAAAAGCGAACAATACCCAACATACGAGCAGTTCTACGAAAATGCCAATGTGTGGGGCTATGACGTCAAGGACATTGTTAAGATCATGAAGAAACAGTATGAAGGACATGGCAAACAAATGGAGAAGGCAATGGAAAAGATTCAAGAGCAAGGGCCAATAATTAATGCATGGAGCTCTTTTGCACCCGAGGCTGAAGTGGATCGTTTGGAGTGTCTAGCACAGCTAGAGCCCATGAATCCCAATGATGAGAAGGAGCAAGACAACGTACCTGACTTTCAAGTCCATCGTGAAAGCAGTGGAGCAGCACCAGCAATAGAGGCACCAAAGTTGAGTCCAGACTTTGTGAAAAAGCTGTATCAAAGCCTCAATGAAACACAGGCATCCATTTTCTACACTGTGAGGAATGGTGCTTTAAGCGTGTCTGGGGCCACAATCCTGAACAGTTCTTCTACTTTGTCTCAGGAGGAGCTGGCTGTGGAAAATCACATGTCATCAAGTGCATATATGAGGAGGCAACCAAGATTCTGCGCCAACTCCCCAGATTCGCGACCAAGCAGATATGTCTACGCCTGCAGTGCTACTGACTGCATTCACTGGCACTGCTTTCAACATATCTGGAAAAACCCTGCACTCCTTGCTTAAACTGCCAAGAAGTTTGAAACCACCTTATCAAGGACTTGGAAATACATTGGATGAAGTGAGAGCAACACTATCCAATGCAGAAATTCTCATAATAGATGAAATTTCAATGGTTTCTAAGGAGTTATTTGCCTATGTCCACTGGAGATTGCAGCAGATAAAAGGCAACAGGAAACCTTTCGGAGGAATGTCTGTCCTAGCAGGGGATTTCTACCAACTGCCCCGCTTGGTAAAGCAAAACCACTCTGTGTGTACAAGGAGGATGTGCTCGACCTTTGGAAAGACAAATTTCAAATGGTCAACTTGACACAGATCATGCGACAGAAAGATGATCTGGCTTTTGCTGAACTCCTGAACAGGATGAGGGTAAAGCAAAAGACAGATGCACTCAGCGACAGTGACAGAGCTTTACTCAACCAGGCCATCACTGATGTCAAAGACTCGCCACCTGATGTCCTGCACATCTTTGCAACAAACAAAGAAGTTGATGCGCACAATTCTGCAACCATGGCTGCCCTCCATTCTGACTTTGTGAGCATCAAAGCAGAGGACTTCACAAAAGACCCCACCACAGGGGAATTGACGCAGCAAGGATCCATCAAAGGCACAAAAAGAGATTTGCCGGACACCATACAAGCCGCACACGGAGTGCGGGTTATGGTGATAAGGAACCTGGATGTGGAAGATGGGATCGTCAATGGGACATTTGGAACAATTGCCAACATAGTACCAGACAAGGAAAGTGGACAATCGACAGTGAAGCTGATTGGACTTCAATTGGACAGTCCAACTGCAGGACAGAAGTTCCGCCTTAAGATCCAAGGGCATCAGATAACTTGGTCTACATAGAGAGAAGTGAGGAAAGACTGTGCAAGAAAGGAGTCATGCGAAGACAGTTTCCAATGAAGTTGGCCTTTGCATGCACAGCTCACAAAGTCAAGGCATGACAATGCAGTCGGCAGTGGTGTCTTTGAAGCGCGTGTTTGAGTCTGGAATGTCCTACGTTGCCATCAGTAGGACAACCTCACTTCAAGGACTGTTCATTACAGATGATGAAAAGAAAATCTATGCTGATCCTGAAATCACAGCTGTACCAGGAACATGCCACAGGCATCATTCCAGAGCGCAAGACCCTTGTTGCAACGTGTGCAGTCAGCAGAAGAAACAGGCCAGACACTGTCAATAATTCACCACAACACTCAAGGACTTCCATCTCACATTCAAGACATAGTGCCACCATGAGCTAGGACTTGCCCGATGGGTTGTGCACACGAAACACATTTGTCCGGAACCTTTGTCTATA